>JABSTQ010011283.1:0-267500 GCA_013358835.2 Ixodes persulcatus
CGTCACCGAGGGTAAACTATACGCCACCAGCTTCACAAACGTCTAAAACTTACCCCTCTCTAACGAAATAACAAGTGGGCCGTACATCGAAAGCTATAGGTTTAGCTCATGTTCGCGTGCCTTATTAGTTGAAGATCTGAGCAAATTCAGGTGTAGTGTGGTCATCGCCCGGCCTGCCACAGACTGTCAGGCCGTCTCCTGCGGATTTGCTTTCCATAAGACCAAGAAGCTCGTCCGCGACCTTTATATCGCTTTTGCTTTGGCCTCTTTGTCGACAAAAGGTCACGTTATTGACAGACCTTGCAACGTCACACTGACAACAACAAAAATGCTGCATTTCTCTCAAATATGATGCTCACAGAATATTTCTTATGTCGCCAAAGTAAGATGATTGTAAGGTTAGTGGAACTGGATAATAAAATTGTCGGCGTCTATGGAAGACATGTGGTGGCACGCTCAATAATGTGCACGTTTATTGACACTAAATGTGTGGAGACTACCTGGTGCGATAGCCAGAAGGACGCAGTCATTCCGCGTCTCGGCGTTTCCTTCAAGATGTAACACACCATCTCTTGTTTTCAAACGACGGGAACTGAAAAGCGTAGACCCTTTCCGAAATTCAGTCTGGCCACTTTGATCACTATCATCATCTGTGGAACGGCATCTGTGCCATACCAATGGCGGCCCTCTAGTGACTGATAAAGGAAGACGTTGAAGATGCTCCTAAGCGGATCTTGCGAGGCCTGTACATTCGGGGGGTCAGTACGACGCGACGTAGGAATGGAACACAAGAGCTACGTAAGCGTTTATTTCTAATAACTCAGATTCAGTCAACCTGTGGGCGGCATACAATCGGCTTTAAAGCCCTTTGGTGTATAGAATTTTCTCGAGGCATCTGAGTGGGTTGGAGCTTTGTTCTCAATGCAGGTTCTTGGTCACCATATCGAACTGAAAGTGATCGAGAAAGAACTCACACAGAACAATTCCTCGCGTGCTGTTGACTTGCGAAAGTGACGGTGCCGATACAAGTTCATTTCCGCCATTGAAATGGCAAAACCTAAACTGCTTTACAAATCACCAGATGGCACTGAATTTCGGAAAGGGTCATACGCTGTTTTGCAATCGCATTTCACTCCTCACTGATTAACAAACGTACGCTGCTTACGTTAAGCAGACGCATCAAGCTGTTACCTTACAAGAACTTCGCAAATGAGAATGCAATTTTACACTTCGAGTAAAAAATAACAATTCAAAAATACGAAAGAGTTAGACAAAGAGGACGGACAGGACAAACGAAACGAAAGATGTTTGTCCTGTCCGTCCTCTTTGTCAACTCTTTTGTATTTGAATCCATTACCAACGCGCTCCATCCAAGTTTAATAAATAACAACATTACTAATACTGCACGTTTTGTTTTAATGTTTTTTTTATTCTAGGAAATACAATTTTTAAGGAACTAGAATTTCTACACTTCACTGTTTGTCCTTGAAAGTGATGATCTCTTCATAGAACTGTGGCCCTGACTTTAAACCGGCGTCGCACTGCTCATAAATCATTCAAAAGACTGTCTGCAAACACGAATCACCGCAATATCTGTGGTTCGAATGCCGCGTGCCAAGTTTTCTCCTTGAACTCATAGCCACGCGGCATTCGAAGCACGGATCTCGCGGTGACTCGCGTTCGAATTTATATGCCTACTGTCTTTTGTAGGATAGGGTTACTCCGGCGATGTTTTGAGCTACCGCAACAAACTATATTTTCGGAATCATCGGCCTTTACCCTTTCCGGTATGCTATTTAGAGAGTGAAAATTATGCCTAAATCAAATACTTTACTATACTTCGTTTCACCTTATGTTGTACCGCAGCGAAGGCTAGAAGCGCGAGCTCATAGCGTTGGCAGCTGCTCTTAAGTCACGAGAGCTTGTGCCGCCGGGATGTGCCCGAGAGCAAGGAGCTCGCGCTTGTAGCCTTTCCTGCGGTACATCATAAGGTGAAACAGAGTATAGACCTTTTCTTTAACGGCGCCGCCATCTTGAGAATTGCGGCGCCGACGACGCCGTCTAGCGGTTTAGAAAAAGAAATACCGGCTAGTTCTGGCAGCACAGCTATCTGGGTAGGCAACGGTGTGGGTATGGGGGGAACTTGGCTAGACTTGGCTATGGTGGGCTGCAATAACTTGGTTGGAGCTTGTCCGGTTGAATCCAGCTGGCTACTCACAGGCCATCACCTTGCCTCCTCGAGAGAACGACGACGAAGACGTTGGGGTGTTTTGATTGAGTTTCCACAGCGAAGTATATATGATCAGTTTAATGTAATTTATGCAGGTAAGCTCTCGGCATTTGATAGCTCCATCTTGAGTGGTGGCATGTAGACTTTTTCATACCTTTCACATACCATGGGGCTTGCAGTGATAACCTAATTGGACCACCTGCACCGGGAATTAAAAGCGGTCCTCTTGTCGTAGACGAAGGGGTCGTGAGCTTAAACGTGACGTTGAGTCTGATACGAATCTCTCGCGATTCAAGCTCGCAATCGACTGTCTTCATAAATAAGGATTCTTGGGGAAAATGCGAAGCTTGATAACATAGCAGCCACACTCGCGCTGCAGCTTCTTGTGCTCATGGCACACTTTCTGCTATTGTTATTATGATTTTTAAAATTATTTATTCATCCGACGACCACGCAGTGGTAGCCAGACAACCGTAGATTTTCGGAAATTGCAGCGCGGTAAAAAGGAGCACTCGGAACTACCTCATGCACGACGTCCGTTTTTAAAGGGGCCATGAAACGAATTTTGGGTTGGGATGAATGATTTTAAATTGGGACTTTACTAATCGCATATCGTTTATTTGGCCAAAAGAAAGAGGCTAGAAAGTCAAAAGCCAGCTTTTCGGTACGAACATTTGAAAATATAGCGGACTATTTTGTACCTTCTTGCCTTCGAAAGCTCTCCGCCTTTTCACCATGATACATCCGCGGTTCCAAAAGCGCGTCACCGGCGCCAAACTGACGTCAGCAGAGCCCAACTCACGCATTGGACACGAGAACTGCGTCACTCGGGCGTATGCGCTCGTCAACAATCAATCTGTCGACGAATATTCGGATTCGCGTTCGTGGCCAATGAGTGCCCTGACGGAACTTATTGTCACTGGGGAATGACAAGTTCTATGGTGTGCATAAAAAGCACAGTGGAAGCTAGGAGTCATCGCACCGGTGCCGAAGGAATGTCACGACCACGTGATTTCACAATTCGCATTTGAGTTGAGGATTAAAGCTAAGGAGGAAGAAGTAGGAAACTCGTTTCATGACCCCTTTAAGCCTTTTCGCCCATACCCTTGGCGGTTGCATACCCTGTGTCAGCGGGCAATCCAAAAATGCACCAGGTCGAGGGTACGTCAGTTACTGGCTGGTTTGAGGTTATGCGAAAAAGGTCGCATAACCTCAAACCAGTCAGTAACTGACGTACCCTCGACCTGGTGCATTCTTGGATTGCCCGTTGACACAGGGTATGCAACCGCCAAGGGTATGGGCAAAAAGGCTTAAAAACGGACGTCGTGCATGAGTTAGTTCCGAGTGCTCCTTTTTACCGTGGTTGTCTGGCTACCACTGCGTGGTCGTCGGATGGATGAATAATTTTAAAAAGCATAAGAGCAATCGCAGAAAGTGTGCCATGAGCACAAGATGCTGCAGCGCGAGTGTGGCTGGAATGTTATCGAGCTTCGCATTTTCCCCAAGAATCCTTATTTATGAAGTCAGTCGATTGCGAGCTTGAATCGCGAGAGATTCGTATCACACTCAACGTCACGTTTAAGCTCACGGCCACTTCGTTTACGACAAGAGGACCGATTTTAATTCCCGGTGCAGGTGGTCCAATTAGGTTATCACTGCAAGCCCCATGGTATGTGAAATAAAAGTCTACGTGCCACCACTCAAGATGGAGCTATCAAATACCGAGAGCTTACCTGCATAGACTACATTAAACGGCTAATGTATTCTTTTGGGGGTTGTGGGGATTTTTATACAGCGTGTAGTTGGTCAGCCATTTAAGGTTGCGACGAGTCACTCGCTGTAGATGAGCAATTTAGCCAGTGCAGTACAACCGCTAGCCTGGGGTCTTTAACGTGCACCACGCAGTAGTGATACACGACCGCACACCGGTACGATGCTCATCCAGATCGAAACGGGCAGGGGTGGGGATTGAACCCAGAATCCCTGGGTTCTGCAGCGCGAGCTTTCGCTCCACGTGCTCCGAGCTGGTGTGCGCCGTGTGCGCTAGCCCACTCGGCGTTGTGGAAACTCAATCAAAACACCCCACCGTCTTCGTCGTCGTTCTCTCGAGGAGGCAAGGTGATGGCCTGTGAGTAGCCTGCTGGATTCAACCGGACAAGCTCCAACCAAGTTATTGCAGCCCACCAAAGCCCAGTCTAGCCAAGTTCCCCCCATACCCACACCGTTGCCTACCGAGATAGCTGTGCTGCCAGAACTAGCCGGTATTTCTTTTTCTAAGCCGCTAGACGGCGTCGTCGGCGCCGCAATTCTCAAGATGGCGGCGCCGTTAAAGAAAAGGCCTACACCTCATTTGCATTAGACAGAACGCCTACAGCGCCGAATCCAGCCCTGACGGAGTGGAGGTCCGCATCAGTCCACGCGCATGTACTCGTGGATGTTCGCGGCGGCCGCGGCAGTGTCGTCTCCGATTCCACCTAAATGCCCTTCATGTTTCAAAAGTAGCGCAAGGTGCAGGCAAGGTGCGTCGATGCACGAGGCACGTGCAATGTGCAACACTTGGGAAGATCATGGCGGCACAACGCAGCACCTATATGCTCATCATCATCATCACCACTTCGTTATTTTAGATTTTATCATCTGTTAACATCCAGTCAAGGAGGTAACCAGCACACTGCTGCACGGGCTTCTGCCTTTTGGTTACCTCAGGCTCTCGCCGCTCGGCTATATGATCAATGTTTATCCAATAAACACCTTGAACCTTGTATTTGGCGCAGCGCTGAGATTGATTTTAGACGCCATGTTCTTCCTTGAAGTGGCGCGCGGCACGTGTCTCGAGGATTTCCACAACAATAAATTTGGTATGTAGAACAACCATCGTCATCATCATCATTTACCGCCCGATAGCCGAGACCTCCCCGACGATAGATGGCTCTCGCCAAGCCCAGAAAACCTGTCCGTGCCGAGGCTATTGTATTTGAAAGGAGTGGAATGTATTCCCCCTAGTAAAGTATTTGCCTAAATCAACATTCAAATACACCAGCGCTTTTCAGTGGCGTGACCAGTGATTTCCCTACACACACCCCCAGGCACGTAGCCAGGATTTTGTTTCGGAGGGGGGGGGGGGGGGGGGGGGGGCATGCCTCTTTGCCTGGCTACGTGCCTGCACCCCCCCCCCCCCCTTGTTTTTCTGAAGGTACTCCCATAATTTGGAGCGACTCCCCTATTCTCAGTGCTCCCCCCCCCCCCCTTAGCCCCCCCCCCCCCCTAAAAACTTCGACACCCCCCTAATTTCAATTCCTGGGGAAACCCCTGGGCGTGACATCAGGGAAAGGAAAGGCAGGCTTGGCAGGTCGAGCGAGCGGTCTCAAAATGGACTATGTCGAGCATTTGTTTCGTGCTGCTGCACGGGTGCTGAAGCGAGCTTTCAAAGCAATCATTTGACGCCATGAAACTGCTTATAATCAGTTGGGAACAAAGTCTACAGTCCAAAGAGTGAACCCCTGCCTTTGCCTACTGACGTCACTTTTTTTTTATGGCTGCCAGTAGAGACTTTCATTTTGCAAAACACGGTGAGGACCAAAAACTGTAAATTCAATAACCTTGCAAAAAAAAAAAAAAAAAAATTGGCCCAGTACTTCTTGGGTTACTATTTCAGCAATGTGTGTTGGTGAGTTAAGCAAATTTTCATGCAAATCGGGGACTATGAAGAAAACGCTGAAGTACCCTTTTGGTGCTACTTTTCCGCTTCTTTGCAGGTACAGTGTCAGCCCTTCCTGCGGTTCCCGGTTTCTTTGTACCCCGGCTTACACAAGACGGAACTGCCGACTGCGTGGTTGGGCTGCTTGGTCGGCCCGGTCACCTGCATCCGACCGGCTGCTTCGTTGAAGATATTATACTTTCTACGATTGTTTCATTGAAAATGAGAACAAATCGCGGGCATTTTTCGATTAAAGTTTTAATAAACGTCGATGACAGATTAGGGCTGGTATTTCGTGATTAATCGGCATCCAGGACACGCCCAGCAAATAACGAGCTCAAGTCCTACAGGCATGGCCGTAAGTAAACCCTAGCTAAAAAGACACGGGTTTTCGATGCAGGGATGATGATCTCCGAAACAAGCATCCGACAGTGTCTCAGCCAATCGCCTCGCAGCAAGGGGCGGGCTTGCAGAGCTGTCACGTGCATCTTCACTCCGTCGCTGTAATGGACTCGCAGCTGGAGGATCGTAGGTTTCGCTTTATGACCGCGAAAGACATTTCTATATAAAATGCCAAAACGAGCGTACATTAAACCTACAAAAACCTCCGAATGCGTGACGCACGCCCGACGGGACGATGGAGCACCGCAGACGCTACACGCCTTCCCAGCGAATCCGGTGCTGTGAGCGTAACACGTGACCACGCTCCGCGCGCCAATGCGCCCCTCCCGAAGTTTACGTGACACTTTGACGAACGGTTGACTTTGCTCACGGTCTCTCGTGAATGTACGTACTCCGTGATTGGCCGGGCGTCGTGTCGAATTCAGTCATCCTTCCGACACGTCGTACTACTATGAGTACAAATGACGGACGTTTTGTAGCGCATGCATGCTCCACGTTTGTTCTTAAACGTTAAAATGCACCTCGTTCAAGTTGGCATTGTCCTGTCATTCTAATATGACTCGGTAATTAGGGGGTTGTGCTGCCCGCTCCCATCGCCGGGGAACCGCTGGAACGCAGGGCGTTAGTAAAGTGTCCGGCATCTGGAAGAAAGGTGAATTAGAGCGAAAAACGTTTTGGCCTTATCAGCACTGATATGAGGCAAAGATTTTCCAGATAAGGACGCGTATTTGTCGCTTTCCGCAGCCTATTTGGGGGGGCGTGTCTTCTCGGCTTCGGAAAAGTTGGCAAACGAGGACGTTCATTTTTTCTTTAATTGCTTAACTAATTAAACATTCAAATTCATTTCCTGTTAGTCATTATTGCATTTATTTGGTCATTTAATTAATTGACACTGTTGTTGTGGGATTGTAGTTACAGTTTCCAACGCCAGGCGACACCTGTAACGCATGACGTTAGTGTATTGTCCGACGCCTGGAAGGAGAAAAGTGAATTCGAGCGAAAAAAGTTTTGGCCTTATCAGCACTGATATGGGGTAAAGATTTTCCAGATAAGGACGTGTATTTTCCGCTTTCTGCAGCCTATTTGGGGGGCGTGTCTTCTCGGCCCCGGAAAAGTTGGCACACGAGGACGAATTTTTCTTTAATTGCTTAACTAATTAAACATCCAAATTCATTTCCTGTTAGACATTATTGCATTTATTTGGTCATTTAATTAATTGACACTGTAGTTGTGGGATTGTAGTGACAGCTTTCAACGCCAGGCGACACCTGTAACGCATGACGTTAGTGTATTGTCCGACGCCTGGAAGGAGAAAAGTGAATTCGAGCGAAAAAAGTTTTGGCCTTATCAGCACTGATATGGGGTAAAGATTTTCCAGATAAGGACGTGTATTTTCCGCTTTCTGCAGCCTATTTGGGGGGCGTGTCTTCTCGGCCCCGGAAAAGTTGGCACACGAGGACGAATTTTTCTTTAATTGCTTAACTAATTAAACATCCAAATTCATTTCCTGTTAGACATTATTGCATTTATTTGGTCATTTAATTAATTGACACTGTAGTTGTGGGATTGTAGTGACAGCTTTCAACGCCAGGCGACACCTGTAACGCATGACGTTAGTGTATTGTCCGACGCCTGGAAGGAGAAAAGTGAATTCGAGCGAAAAAAGTTTTGGCCTTATCAGCACTGATATGGGGTAAAGATTTTCCAGATAAGGACGTGTATTTTCCGCTTTCTGCAGCCTATTTGGGGGGCGTGTCTTCTCGGCCCCGGAAAAGTTGGCACACGAGGACGAATTTTTCTTTAATTGCTTAACTAATTAAACATCCAAATTCATTTCCTGTTAGTCATTATTGCATTTATTTGGTCATTTAATTAATTGACACTGTAGTTGTGGGATTGTAGTGACAGCTTTCAACGCCAGGCAACCCCTGTAACGCATGACGTTAGTGTATTGTCCGACGCCTGGAAGGAGAAAAGTGAATTCGAGCAAAAAAAGTTTTGGCCTTATCAGCACTGATATGGGGTAAAGATTTTCGAGATAAGGACGTGTATTTTTCGCTTTCCGCAGCCTATTTGGGGGGCGTGTCTTCTCGGCCCCGGAAAAGTTGGCAAACGACCACATTAGACTGTTAAATTTACTTCCTGCTTGTCATTATTGCCTTTATTCGATCTTGTAGAAATACAGATAGCTTGCACCACCAGGCGACCGCTGTAACGCTGCACTGGAGTGTCCGACGCCTGGAAAAAAGTAAATTTGAGCGAAAAAAAAAAGTTTTGGCTTTATCAGCAGTGATACGAGGCAAACAATTTTTCAGATAAGGACGAGTATTTTTCGCTTCCCGCAGCTAAACTGCAGCGGGTTCCAAGGGCATATCTTGCACCCAGAAAAGTTCCTAAACGAGTAGATCACTTAAACACAAAAACGCACCTTCCGTTGTCTTAATTCATTCATTTAATTTATACTGCAATTGTGCGATTCTACTGCCTGCTCCCAACACCAGCGGTCCGCTGCAATGCATGGCGTTAGAAGCTAACTTCAGACTTTCTAAAAGACGTAAATTTTATATTGATTTTTTTCAGTTAGCATTCTGGTACAGGAAGTGTTACCCTAGAGTATTTCACATCAGTTTACCTAATTTGCTAGTGACATGCTACAAATAAAAATGGAAGCATGCACAAGATACCCGAGATACAGCTGGAATAAGGAGAGGAATCACAGAGCCTTCTGGAAGCAAACCAAGGCTGGATCCAGTGACTGCTTCTGGTTCATTGGCCATTTCACAAGTAGCGACCAGACTCAAACAATATAAAGACAACGTATTTCCAAAAAGTATCTTTATTGACAGTTGATTAAGCAGTTTAAAAAACACATTTGGAACGAAAGTTGTTAGCTTGTATGTATTGTCTGCAATGACAAGTTCAGTAAACATGTAAAGGAACCGCATGAGGTAGCAATGTTACAGTATGCTTGGTTAAACACTGGCTGATATTGAAAGATAAGAAATGAAATTACATCAAGGGTATGGAGCCATGCTTGGAGATTAAAATCTGCAGTGAACCAAAAAATAAACTTGTACAATATAATCTAAAATGAATGTTCCTTGCAGAGTCTTAGGCACAAGGAATCTGAAAGGCAGCAAAATAATGTGAATACTGCAGTAGCTCTGACCCGTGCATTCTTCAGGAAACCAGAAGCCCGACTGATTTCAGGCAACCATTTGACTACTACATAGCAAATTAAAAAAAAAAAAAAAGAAGAAAAGTAAATCAAGTGTGGCAGAAAGGTTTGTTAGTCAGTTAATGCCTGGGAGGGTCAACTTTTGAACCGTGAATTGAACCACATTAGGATTGATGACATCTAAGTCTCAGTCTTGTAGGCCAATTCTACAACATACTATGCTTAACAAGCTGCTGAAAAAAGCTACTTTATTAGGAAATGTATAAAAAAAATAACTGCAATCCACAAAATTTTTGTTTAATGTGAAGTAGAATACCCATAGCGCAAGTCAAGGTAAAAATTAGTTGTAGAAAATGCAATTCTATAGACCTTTTCCGCTTACTCTCGCCCCCGACCGCCAGGTAGGCATATCCGGTATGGGCGACAAAAAAATATCAGAATGTTTCAATCTGCAAATAGTAAAAAAAATAAAGGGGAGGCAAAACGAGAATGTGTGACGGTTACGTTTATGTCCTAAATTCCTTCTATTGGCGTGGCGACGGCAAAACAATGTTTTCGCCCATACTGGAAGTGACGACAATTCAAGATGGCGACGCCCTTGCGAAAAAGGTCTATAGTCTGTTGCAACTCAAGAAGGTAGGGCAAGGGTCAGAAGACCCGGGGAGGAGGAAGCAGATGAAATGCTAAAGAGAGAAGGAGCTTTCCCCCTCTCTTCTCCAGCGTTCTGTCTGCTTCCTCCTCCCTGGCCCGTTTACCCTCGCCCTACCCTCTTGCATTGCAACGGACTATAGAGAAAAACAATAACACCCAAAAAGAGCAAAAGATTTTAACAAATGTCTGCGTTCTAAGATATTCAGTTTTTGTCATGAAGAATTTAGCTTTTTCAGATTATGAGTACCTTGACTCGCTCCTCAGGAAATTTCAGTCCAGGACAACACTGAATGAAATCTTTAAACTTCCCAAATGTCAACTGATACATTCCCTCATACCCCATTTCCTGCCAAAAAGTGAAACTGAGAAAAATGCATTCGAAGTTTCAACTTTAAGTTTCTTTTCTACGAGTCCGAGGTAGGCAAAATTCACCTGGAGCATTGTTAGCACCTTCCTCTTTGACACTTTGTTGTTCCCCTGGCAATAGCTACCAGTTTGTATTGTTTGTAGGCAAGCTAACTTTTGTAGCAGGCATTCCTTCACAGATAAACTGGCAAGAACTAAGAGGCAAATCATACTAAGGAAGAGCAGCAAAGCAGGAATATGATCTGAAGTGGAAGATACTATGAAAGGGTGTTACTGAAGATGGCACAATATCACGTCACCGGGCAGGACCAATCGTAAACCTTGTTTCGGGTCTCAACCAAAATTGTTCATATGAAATTTTCAGGATCTTTTCTGTTGGGATGTGTAGGGTTCTCTGGCCATTGATACTTTTAAACTTGGAAAGTTTCTATGAGCTAAATTTAGAGCAAATGGCACGTCCAATGAGGGTGAGATGTTCTGGCTATATTAAACGAGTATGAAGCAGCGCTAAACAAAAAACGCAAAAAACTTGCTCCCTGCTGACTTGGAGTGCTGCCGACATGTCGAAAATAATTTATCGTGAGATAAATCCTGCATGTTTTTAAATGAAAGTTTCTGAAACCATTCTTTGGAAGTTAATAAAACAAACATAACATTTTTTTTCAGAAAAATTTGAATTCTGAGACCATATCCCCCCCCTTAAACAAATGAAACTGACCTTCACTCAAGAGTCAGATATTGAACCTGTCGAGCCAAGATGGCCCACTTGAGCTAAAATACCCACTTGAATACACTCCAAAACTCGCACATTGTGATCTGTAGTAAACTGAACAAAATAAGAAGTGAAACCACTCTTCTGCCATTACAGTGACGGACATTTCCCAGACTGTCTTGACTGGCACTGACGCATTTTCCCCATTATCTCACGTGCCACCATAAAAATATCATAACTATACACTCCATGCGACGCGACCGGCGCGCCGCTGCGCGGCCGTTGCCGAAGGTAGGCAGTGAGAACCCCAGCGAAACGAAACCACGCCGCATACATTGGTACGCATTGAAGTCGGAGCGGTGTGGCTGCGCTAGGTTGACAGCATTAACTGCTGCGTCGTTAAGTGCTCCAATAGTTATGCGTCGTATCTCGTGGGGACAAAGTTACACAGTTTTTCACCTCGCTGATGTTTTGTGAGACAGCGACAACGATGGGCCCATGCCGTACGACACGAGAATTTTGGTCTCCAGATCATGTCTGCCACTGTGTCGGCACGGCTGACATATTCTACACTGCCGCTTTGCACTCTGCGTTTGTTTTCGTACCAGTAACTCCTAAATACCTTAGCGCCGATGGGACGAACTGAAATGTCATCCCACACTTGTGGGTATGCAGTGCGAATTTCGTTGGAGGAATGCCCTTCAAAGAAGTTTCGTCGCCATCGTACGTGTCAATGATATTTCCGGACCAGTATGGCATGCTGTCTCTACTTCATGAAGAAAGATTCGAACGGTAAAAAAAGTGACAAATAGGAATCTAAGGAAAACTACAATGAAACTTGGAATCACTGGCGATCGACGTTTGAGTGTGGAAGTTTATGTGGTGTGCTTTCTTTTTTGATCAGCCTCCTTTTGAGTGTGCAAACGCTGACACGCCGGTCCTGTAGACATTTTTTTTTTCTCGGCTTTAGATCCACCTATCGCGAAGTTGTTTGAATTGGAAGTACCGTCTACTGGTCCCTTCCTACCTGTAAAGTGTGCACCTCCCACGATGAGTGGTATTCTCTTGACAGCCTTTGACAGTCAAAACCGGTTCCCATTTAGTTACGCCGCTCAACAAAATTTCCACCTGGTTAAACTATGCCACTCTTTCAGGTATAATAAGTGTTTTGTCAAGTTACGGTCATGTCAAAGTACCTGTGGGCCAAAAATCAGCACCTCGCACAACCAGGTTATTAGACAACAGCTGACCACAAAAGCCTTTGACAGCCAAACCGCGTGTTGGCCGACAACTTTGTTTTCTCGGCTTTGGAACCACCTTTCTTAAAGTTGTTTCAATTGGAAGTACAGTCCGCTAGTCCTTTCCTACCTATAAAGTCTCTGCCTCTCACGACGAGTGGTATTCTCTTGACAGCCTTTGACGGTCGAAACCGGTTCCCATTCAGTTACGCCGCCCAAACCAAATTTCCACCTGGTTTCCCTATGCCACCTAATTTTGGTATTATAAGTGTTGTGTCAAGTGACGGTCATGTCCAAGAACCTGTGTGTTCAGATCTGTACTTCGCACAGCCTGGTTATAACACATTTTGGGTCCAATATTGGATATCCCGTACAGCTCTCTTCCTTTCTTCGTCCGAAACATAACTTTCACACCTGCTGTCTTAATGAAACTTGGCACACACTTTGTGCAGAAACTTGGTGAACATCTCACTCGCCTCCAAATATCATCGTCCAAGCAGTACTATTGTTCTAGCGACAAGCGAGACAAATTTCCTACTGAGACAGTGGTGAACACACCTTTCTTCAGTGAACATCTCACTCGCCTCCAAATATCATCGTCCCAGCAGTCCTACGTTTACAGCGACGAGCGAAGCAAATTTCCCACTGAGAGCAATTACGGTGGCGGCCGTCTTGCTTTTCGGGAAATTGCTCAAACCCCTTTTTCGACTGCAACTAAAGAAATTACTCCTAATAACGACTCAAACTCAATATATAAGAAGCGGAGAACAGAATGCTTTTCTTAGGTCTGCCCCAGCACTCATGCAACGTCACCCTCAACGTATCGGCGCAAAAAGCAAAAGTTGCGTCCGTGTGCGCTTCCGCCGCCACAGCTTGGCATGCGAAAAGGCGTCGCAGGCTGCTGAACGCGCCTCACTGTCGAACGCCAGCTCCTCCGCTAGCGGCGCTAAGCGCGTTTTTCAAAGCGCCCCCTATAGTTCTCACACAGAGCGTATACCTTACTATAGAAAAGGTTGACCATTAGTGTACATGCTTGCATCCCATTCATTACACACTCAGTTTTTCTGCACTCTGAACAGCATTAAAAATTATTGCAACTGTCACTACAAAGTTGTAGTGACTTTGTAGTGACAGTTTTTCTGCGCTCTGAACGCAAGAGTTGTAGAAAACCTTAGGAGAACACTGCTATTACATTGCTGCAAACAAAACTCAATTCAAAGCTCCCTACACCTGTCATCTCAATTGACCAGTCAAAAAACATTGCAGACTCATAAAAATTGCCAACACGTAACTGACTGCACCACAACAAAAAAGCCTCATTGCTGACTGTAGTTAAAGGGGAACTGAAGAAGATTTTTTATTGTTTTTCTACGCTCAATCTACACTCTAAGCGACTTGAAACTCCAAAACAGTGGTCATGAACAGCCTACCTATTTTATATTTTTTAATGAAAATGTGATTAAGCATTTATACAACATTTCCTTTAAGATTATCTCATATTCAGAATATTCTCAGAAAAAAAGGTGTGGCACAGGTATATGATTAGATTTTTATAGAAAAATAGGCCACTCATGACCATCATTTCAGTTTCTTGGGATGCTTAGGGCGTACAGAATACATTGAGCCATCGGCGCATAAAAGCATAAACTCAAACTCCTCTATAGTGTTCCTTCAAGTTTAAGGGGCCTATAGCAGCACTCTCTCTTCAATTAACATAATTTACAAGGAGCCCGTTGTCACAAACTCTCGTGGAGGTGTTAACTGCAGGCACACACAAACACCATCGGGAGAAAACAGAGGCGTTGTAAGAAAAGAGTATCACATCTGGCCACACTGTCACTGGGCTGAGAAGGTATCCCTCGGGCAGCGCTCGCAGAAAGGGTCTGTCGGCAGTGTTGGCGGACCTCATGAGGTGTCTTCAGGCCATGGGAAACAGCGGTGGGGGGGCACCCTAGGGTGTCAGCGGCTTACTGGATGCGCTGGAACTTCCCGCTGTCCAAGAATCTTCGGAGGGCGGCGACGTACCGTCAATGAGATCGCGCAGCGAAGGCTGTGGTTGACAGTCCCTCCTCTTGGCAGCTTCCTTGTCCCAAAGCTTGCATCTGACGCTGTAGAACCATGTGCCAGCACGTATCCGGTACTGCTCCTGCGATTGCTGTACAACGTTTGGTCTTTAGTGGCAGTCGCCGAGTGCCAGTCGCAATTGCACTCCCAACCGTTAGCGCCATTTTAATGCAGGTTGTGTTTTAGGGCTGGCTTCTAAGTCTGGTGTGTCATGAAAGGTTTAACCAGCAATGACACAGCCAGGTTTCTTCACAAAAATCAATTCGTCCCTTGGTATGAGTCGAACCAACAAACTCTCAACCTTTGTAGGAATACATTCGTGGGCTGGCATGCTGTATCGCATTTCTTCCAGTTTGCCAGTGCTCCATTAGCGTTGATTTTACCCAGTGACAAATGCACGAAACAAACACTATAATCTAATATGCACCATAATAACACTGATGCTAAAGGGGAGATGCAACAATTTTTCTACTTTTAATAAATACAACTTAGAATTATTCCTCGACGTCTATAACCTATAAAACACATTTCTTTTTTTCCTCTACCGATTGGCGGTCGCTGAAACAATCGGAGAAAAACTAGCACCGTTTAACCCCCTCAACTCGCAGCCAGAAAAAAACGGCCACGTGATCTGAAGCCGATTATACGCTGCCAATGTTTTTAACATAGCCATACATCGGGGTTGGTAGAGCGCAAGACGCGCGCTGAGTTGCACGCATTATTAAGGTTCGGCTATTCTTACCACCCCAGTGATTGGGCATGAGCCGCTAGCCGAATGCATGTCGAGGCATTGATTGTCATGAGCCAAAATCGAAGGCCTACGCAGTCTTCGTGTCCACTGTATGTACAGCACTTAAATATTGTCACAGCAGGGATTGCAAAGCTTAATGGCACACTCCTGGGGATTGCATTGTTGGCATTGTCCCCACAGCTCCCGTCATCAAGTTTTGCGAAGGAGAGAATGAAAGAAAAGGTCCGCTTTTATCCTTGGAATTCCTCCGCAACGAAGACGCTTCTTGGTTGGTGGCTTTGCGTTGAGTATTCTTGGGTCTCACTAGGGCCAGTAAGCTGGTGCGAAGTGAGAAACGGTCCTACCCAATATCGCTAAAACGGCCCACTTAAAGAAACGCTGAACCTAGGAAAAAATCTTTTTTTTTTTCTTAGGACAGGCAAATCCTGCCTGTCCTTAGAATTTGCCAAAGATTTATTTTAGGATTTGGCCAGGCAAATACTAAAATAAATCTTTGTTGAAAAAAAAAAAACAATTTACCCACTAACAATGTTAATTTTCCAATTTGCGTGCGAAACCGAAACTGAACCCCTGTGGGATGATGATGATAGCGTTTGTACCCAACTTGTGTGCGCTACGAGTTTGCTGGACCTCAGAGCGTACACTAGTTGGGTAGAAATGCTATCATCATCTCACAGGAGTAGTTTCCGTTTCGCCCCCAAATCGAAAAATTTGTATTGTAGCATAAATATTGGGCAAAAAAAATGTGTTTTTTCGACGAACATTCATTTTGACACATGCCTAACCAGGTAGGAAAAAAGAAAAGTTTTTGTTTTCTAGGTTCAGTGTTTTTAAAAAAGAAACCTGAAAAGAAAAAAAAGTTTTTTTTTAGACAGTCTGGTTGGGACACGCGCGCCAAAAAATTAATTTTATGTGAAAAAAATTTCTTGTAGAGCAATATTGACGGCGCGAGACTCGATTTAGTCGGTAGTCACCTTCTTTCCACTTGTTTTCTCTCTCGGCGTTTCGGGCGAGTAAAGGAGAGGAAGAATTGGCTTCGCCTCCATGTTGAGGTGGAAAGACCGAATGATCATCTCGTTGAGTGAATGACCATTCCGTGACGTCATGGACTTTGCGTGCAGAATTTCAAATAAATCTCTCTTGTCATCAATATTGCTCTAAGAAATTTTTTTTTCGCATAAAATTTATTTTTTGACACACGTGTCCCACCCAGTCTGTTTAAAAAAAATGTTGTTTTTTTTCTAATCAGGGGCTCTTTAAGTTTTGTCCTAAATGCGAGATACAGTTGAACCTCTATTTAATGAAACCCGATTTTACGAATTTCCTGATTTAACGAACAAATTCAGATTCTCCGCGCAGCCTGTGCCCGCAAAATGACCTTCTCGATTTTACGAAGTTCCCGATCTAATGAAATAATTAGCGGGTCCCGGTGACTTCGTTAAATCGAGGTTCAACTGTAAACGAGCCTCACCTCGCATGCCTTGCAGTACGTTTTCTCTAGCACTTCAGCCAGCACCCAGTTCTTGCGGACGGCTCCAGGGGCTGCGTCAAAACAGACGAGGAAACATTCAGTCCGAAAGATGATCAAGTCACGAATGAGAGGCAAATGGCAAATGCTGTTGTGCCCAAGGAATACCACTCGACTACCTTACGTCTACAAAACAATACTCAATGGCTCGGATGACGTGCCACCCATTCGAGCTCGTTTTTCTGTACCTGGACGGGCGGCCGGGATCAAGGGACAACAGGATTGCCGTTCCCCGACAACTGCTTGGTGCACTCCGCGACACTGTTAGCGCAAACAAACCATAGCCGGGTTTCCCTGTTCTTCTCCCAGAATTGAAGGACTGTCATAAATAGGTACTACTATAGTGGTGGAAAGCGATCAGTGGCATATTTCGACGCCCGCCAGCGCACTTTCAAAGTAAAATGCAAAAAAGTGCCGAAGTCGTGTTCGCACTAAAAGTGTCGTGCAATCTATTTAAAACGATCCTAGCGCACATCAAACACCCCCTCCCCCCTTTCTATTTTCTGCGACTCCAGGTACAATTTGGAATTCTCGGCGTGGCCTTCTTGCAGCTTCCGGAAAAGTCTGATCCTTCTTACCTGTCTGGAGGCCCAATGTCTCGAGGCACTCTGAGTGCGGGAAGTGCAGCACATATCCAAGATAGAAGACCATATAGCTCTGGCGACCCGGATGAAAGCTGAGCAAGACCACGTCTCCGGCTTCGCACCTGGAAAAGGCACACCCCTCGGTGATGGGTTAAAAATAATTCCCACTCCTTTCTATCAATTAAATAATTTCAACAGCCTCAGTGCCATGGCATTACAGAGGGGAGTGGGACATACAAAATACAAGGTTACATAAACGTAAATACAAAGGCAAAACACAAGTCATCAGGCTGGATCGTAGAGGCGGAAGTGGGAAGGTTGGTGGGAATGATTGAGTGGTGGAATATGTTAGTATTGCATATTCATATGCCTACTTTATAACAATGATCGAGACGGGATGTAACATAGAAAAGTTGTGTAAAAAGACGGTGACTCAGTGATAGATTAGTATGAAAGATTATACGTCTGAAAGATCAGTGCAATGATAGTTACCGAGGATGAAATGAGCAGAACAATTTTGCACAGCTTCTAGAGTGTTATTAAGTCTGAATGATTAGGACCCCAGATAGATAATGCATACTCAAGTTTCGAGTAAACAAACGTTTTGTAAAAAGTTACCTTCATTTGGGGCCACCTTTTCCGTCAAAAGGGTAATGGGTAGGATGATGGGTTTCATAATGTTGTCAAAAGGGAAACAAAAGTGGGTTCTATTTCTTGTTCCTCAAAGATGAAGAGAAGTTGTATGCAATGAACCGTGTCATCATTGTATCATTCATGATTCGTGAAAACCGGGGAAACGTGAAAATCTAGAGGAACAATCGAGTTGCCATCCGCATGCGCTTACTCTTGCGAGAATAGTTCCATGGGCCGGCACACCGTGTAACATTTGTCGCGGTCTGTGCACCCCGCAGCAAACCATGAGTTCGCCTCCATCCAAAATGCATGGACACAGCAGTTGTAAACAAAGAGAGCATTCCAATGTGAAGTGGCTGAAGCAGAGTTGGTCAGCTCTGCTTTGAAGTTGGAGTTCACGCCTCAGATCGCTCGGGCCCGGTGACATCCCAAGGGCGTTAAGTTGGGAAGACAGTGAAATGTTGCCAATCTGGCTTTACTTTGTGTGTTACAGCACTCCGCAGCACAGGACAAATTTTTCTCGCTCCCTCACATAGCTGCAACCCAACAGTACACACAAAAGACAGGTACAAACAAGCACCATAACCAGTGACACAGCGGTGATTAGACATTTGAAAGTGTCCGCCTTAACTGCAAAACCGTGCACACCGTGGAAGGGGTTACTATTCGTTTTTGTCTTTGGCAAACTATATATGCTGTCTTAACACAATGTTTCGCTTTTCTTGGGCTATTTATAGTTTTGAAATTAGATGCATGTGACGCGCGCGAAATGGTCGCTTCGCATGTCGGCTGCTCTGGCGCTAGTGGCAATTTGAATGACGCCTTTTCCGATTCAGACCTTTACCGCTTTTCAAAATTAAATTTGAATAATGAGAGCTTACCATTTGATGGAGAAGCTCTGTAAAGTACCCTCGGTTCGGAATCCGAGAACGCCGGAATGTCGCGAAAGCGGACACGGCAAAATGAAAGTGAATGGAAAAAAGGTGACAACTTTCCACCTTCAATATTTTCTTTTGACGCTTCTACACCTGAACAGGTTGCAAGCGCTGTACGCACTGTTTTTAGATACTTAGAAAAAAACTTGTTACTTAGAAAAAAACTTGTGCACTGACGCTTTCTTTATACTATTCCTTTGGAAGCAAAGCCCCAACCACTGGAAAGCATTTTTTGGGGAAAAAAAAAAAAAATCTCAACCGCCAAAGGGTTAAAATGAAAGATACTCACGATAGAACGGACACCTTGTCTATCGGCAGTCTGGTAGGAGGATGGGTGCTAAACAGATCCGACATGGCCAGCTGCAACAGACACGGGAGAACTGTGGTTAGTGAACGGCACAAGCTGCTCCGAGGCCAAGACATGCACAAAGCAGTAACTTGAAGCAGAGGTGTCGGAACTATTTCGGAGAGCGGTGATGGGGGTGTTGAGCAAGGCTTCCGTTCACCTTCCCTGTATTCTTTACATTAAATTTTTGTAATGTTTGGGGAGGGGGGGGGGGGGCATCACCACCCCCCCCCCCCTTTCCTGTTCCGGCACCACTGGTTTGAAGCATCCTGGAGCAAAACCTCGTGTAGCAGCAGACCTCACGGACCCTGAATTCAATCCTCACCCCTGCCCGTTTCAGTCTGGATGAGCATCGTACCGGCGTGCGGTCGTATATCACCACTGCGTGGTGCACAATTAAAGATCTCTGGCTACCAGTGGCGCTGCACTAGCCAAACGTCTCATCTATAAAAAACCTCCCTAGAAACAAGTTTAGTAGACTCCAGATAAAGCCACAAAGTTCCCCCCCCCCCACCCCCACCCCAAAAAAAAAATGACCGCATCTTTACGTGGTGAATGATGTTGATTGGGGCGAAGCTCTGGTGGTGCTGATGATACTGATTTTATTGTTCATAGGTAGTGCTGATGCTGCTGATTTTTTTTTATTGCTCATAGGTAGTGCTGAGTTCCGGGTTGCGTTTCGACTTCATTATTACTGCTTTATGGTCGGTGAAATGCAGAGCCAGTGGTTCTTCTAGCGGATCAGCTTGGATCCGCTAGAAGCCGTGGGAACGCATCTCCACCGCTTAAGTCAACGGTCCATGTCAGAAAGAGAATGTGTGGTATGGAACGTGGTTATATGTGGTTATATATGCATTTGAGCATTTGACCACAGCGCCCTCTCGTCTATAAACGTTGAGTCAATGCATGCAAAGTTTAACGCGATTATATACACATTTGACCGCAGCGCCCTCTCCTGTATAGACATTGAGCGGCTACATGCAACGTTTCATCCATGACATCCCCAGCTCTTGAGTTACTACCAAATCTCAGAGCCCCCTACTCGTCCCGCAGTCGTGGCTGAGTGGTTAAGGCGATGGACTAGAAATCCATTGGGGTCTCCCCGCACCGGTTTGAATCTTGTCGACTGCGCAAACATTTTTACTTTTTTTGTGAGCACGGACGGACAGACGGACGGACAAGGCTAGACCCTAAGGAGCTTCGCCCCTAAAAGAAAAAAACAGTTATGTTGGGATGACATTGGATTCACTGTGCAATGTTTCAGAGTCCCAAAGTGGCTATTTATTGGCTTTCATATTGTTGTCATCTTTCTGCTTGCTCTTCAGCAGCAATTTTTCTCAAGGATGAGAAAACCATGCAAATAAAAAAAAATGACAACAGGTAGCAGATATATTCTGTTTCACCGAAGCTTGGCAATCGGCCAAAGCTACAGCCCCAGCAAGCGAATTGAAGTGCCAAAACGATGCACATGACAATCTATCATTGGTGTGCACTCCTCCTGCAGAGTTGTCGCATACTTCGCTTCTTTGCCTTGATTGGCCAGAGGGGGCCGTAGCATTTGCTCTTCACCGAGTTGTGCCGCAACGGAGAATAGAAAGAGACAGAACCAGGACGAAATCAGCAGCAAGGATAACCTTGGGGTGCACAATGCAGCAAGGCACCTAGCGAACATGCCAGGCACCTTCGTCAGCTTCAAACAAGGCTGCACAATCAACACGACACTCACTATCATCCGTCGCAGCCGAGAAACCTCCTGCTCCTTGCACGTGAGTTGCTGCATGCCATGAAAGAAAGAAAGAGGAAATGAACACAGAGTTTCTCTCCACTGTGCACCATCTTAATGTGCAGTCAGTTCAAACTATTTAAGTTCTTATTGTCGGGAACGATACGGAATGACAGAATCTCCGCCAAAAAGGCTGTCAGAGGTTGTTTAAAAATAAATAAGGACCCTTACGTTTTGAAGATCTAAGGCAGATTGTGCCTGCTGTGGTGGCCAAACTGTAGGTTCCCTGCAAATGGAGCGGGCAAGAAAGAACATGTAGTTTCTTTCTTCCCAGCAAAAGAACTGAGCATCTAGATATATACGCTCGCAACAAACACACGCACGGAGACCCAAAGCTGAAGTTCAGACAACAGCATCGTGATCAAGAACACGCTTCCCCACGAGTTTATTCCTACGCGAAGGATGCCGTAATTGACAAAACATGAAACCTGACATTTGGGGGTACACCGGGCCTAGATTGAGCATTGAAAAACAGCCACAAATGACAAAACTCACATCATGCTCGCTTCGTCCGGATCGTCGGCCAGGGAACACGGGTTGTCGAGCCTGGGTGCGAAAAAAACGCACACACAGTTCTTAGTTTCTCGTTCCAATCGCTCCAACGAAAATCCAGCTTTCGGACTCAGAGGAACATATTCACTCACTGCATCTGCGAGACGAACTCGGCGGATGGGTTGTTGCCCTCCCGATCCAGGGAATCGGCTGTCCCTCCAAAGCCTGCACAGAGTATCATTTTAGAATCTTACTGTAAACTGTCCCAGGTTAATAAAAAAAATAAAAATAAACGGCACCAGCCCTCCAAAAAAGCTTTCTGCTCGCCCTGCTTCCTCCTTTCCAGCATTTGCTTTGATCGAGTGGAGGGCTTCGTGGGAGGAGGTCGTCCTGCTATTCTGAATGTGCAACAGACTACACGTGCAATTTCTGCTGCACAGCGGGAGGTTATTCTTTTACATTAACCCCTTAACTAGGAAGCGCGTGTTTCCTAGAAATGGGGAGTGTATCCAAAGGAGCGCGACACTTTCTTTCGACGGAGGGTGTGTGCAGTGGAACGCGGGCCAATATTTCGACGGGTCATGTAGGTGCCGCCATCTATCGAACACAATACCAAACGCGTTTAGGTTCATTTGAGCTCGCTCTCTGGCGAAGTAATTTCACTGCTTTGTCGGGAAATGTGTTTTCTTGCTCCCATATTGGGTAGTGGATGCTCGAAGTGTCGCAAAGCTCTGACAGACGCGGAAATTGCGACGTTGCTTTGGCGAATTGACGATGTGTTGGAAATGAGTATGTGCTAGTGGACAGCGAAACCTCAGAATATTTACGAGTCAAGCCTGGCATTATATTTGTTTTCCGAAATTCATTTATAAAACACCTGTCGTTATGACCTAGCGTAGAAAGCCAAAAGAGTAAGAATAAACTGCGTCTCCCCTTGTCTGTACATTAGCACAAGATGCTGCGCGTTATTTCTTTACATTAAATAAACCAACTTAAATTTCTTGCACAAAAATAGTTTTTTAGATTTTTTAGTGAAACATTTTCCAAAAACACAACCATGCAAAAAAAAAAGAAGGTATTTGGCGATTTTTTGAGCTGCCCCACCTAACTATATTTTCTGAACCTCCGGCCTTTACCCTTTCGAGTATGCTATTTAGTATCGCGAAATTCTGAATAGGTAGTTATTGTGTAATCGGCACATGAAAATTATGCTCAAACCAACATTCAAATATACCCGCGCTTTTCAGTGTCGTGACGTCAGCGACAGGCAGGCTCGACAGTCGAGCAGGAAGTCTAAGAATATGGATTATGCCGAGCATTCGTTTTGTGCTGCTGCGCGGCTTCCAAAGCACCCATTTGACACCATGAAACTGCTTGTAACCAGTTAGGAACGAAGTCTACAGTCCAAAGAGTGAACCCCTGCCTGCTGCTGGCATCACTTCTATGTTGTTGCCAGTAGACTTTCAGTTTGAAAAACATGATGAGAACCAAAATCTTAAATTCAATAACTTTGCAAAACAAAAATTATTTTGCCCTAATACAGTCAAACCCGTTTATAACGAACAGCAGGAAACGCTACGATCAGTTCGATATAGCAAGTAGTTCGATATAGCAAAAACAATTTACAACGAACTTCCACGATGCAATGCGTTAGTTGTAAGGCGAGAGCTTCTCTTTCTCTCTCATCTCTTCGCTTCCACCTTGTAACAAAGCGCTAAAAAGTTTTTTTTTTCTTCTTTGTTTGCATGCGTGCAGAGTTTGTTCATTTAGCTTATCTCCCCTTCTAATCCCTTCTCTTCGTAGGCAACCGCTTTGGGATGAAGTTGTTTTTTTTTTTCTTCTGTGCGTGAGTGCAGTGTTCTTTTTTTTCCCCTTTCTCCTTTTCTGAATCGCTTCTCTATGTCAATTTTGTTCGCCGCTTCAGCGTTTCGAATTTTTTTTCTTTCCTAGATTTTTTTTGGGGGAAGGGACAGGCTAGAAGACGATTGTTTGCACGTTTTTGGAAGCCTTACCGGTGGGAAAAAGTTCGATATAGCCAATATGCTGTTCGTTATAAAAAATACTTTTTACGTGCATTTTTATTTAAATTTTCCGTGAGTTCGATATAGACAATAATTCGCTGTATGTGGGTTCGTTCTAAACGGGTTTCACTGTACTATTAGAGCTCAGCTCTTAGGCGCCCGTTTCCGGGTTTCGCGGCGTTGGCATTGGTGTCACCGCGCTAAATTTAGCAGGAAAATTGATGTCACAGGACCTCAACACTAATTCAGTTTCCCCACTAAATTTAGCGGGGAAAATGACGTCACATGACTTGGTGTCACGTCACCTATGAACAAATTCAGTTTCTCCGCTAGATTTAGCAGGAAAATTGACTTCACGTACGGAGGAGAAGGAGGGGAAGGTATGGAGGAGGAGGAAAGGAGGAGGAGGGAGAAAGGAGGAGTAGGGGAGAGGAGGGTGGAAGAAGGGGAGGACGAGGAAAGGAGGGGGACAAGGAGCAGAGGAGGAGGAGGAGGAAAGGAGGGGAATACCCTCCCCTCTTCCTCCTCAAGAGCTGTGCTCTAATTTCGTGTTACAGAGATTCGTAAACATAATTTTTGGGATACCATTTCAGCAATGTGTGTTGGTGTGTTTAGGAAATTTTCAGACAAATGGGGGACCATGAAGAAAACGCCGGAGTATTAACAAATATATATTATGAAAAGCTAAGTTTAATGCCTGTTTATTAAGAAGAGAACGAGGCAAGTTAAGAGATACCATACCTACCTGTTTGAGAGAGACATTTGTAACAAATTAGGAAAGTAAATACTACAGTAAACACAAATCTATGTGGTAAATTTGGCTCATAGGTCGACAACCAACATGATAAAAATGAAAAATGTGCTCCAAGAGCAGAGATGAAGAGATGGCAACAAGCAGACTAGAAGCTCGAACAGATGCAAAGATTCTAATAGGCAAACAAGAAACAGGTATTGCCTGCATTCTTAGGCAGTCTGTTCCATCTTCTCGGTTTTTCTTGTGGGCAATGAAGTCGTAATTTGAAATTTGGCGGAATATGTCTTGTTTCTTGCTGTTCCATCTATGTGGTGTCATGTGTCATAAAAAATTAAACCCTTTTGCCACATTTGTGCGTGTCCCAGGCTGCGAATGAGTCGGCATTCTGTGCAAGTCTTCCCAAGTTCCCTCTGCCTGTTCTTTTCGAGCGCACGACCGCTATAGAAATATTTATTGCTCGGGTCCCTTCTAGTTCTCGCAAGGATTGGACACCACAAAATTCGTAACGAGACGTCACCTCTGTTCTGCTCCAGCAGCCATGTCAGCACACCACACCGGCTTCGTAGCCTGGACACTTCTTGGTCCTTCTCGTGCAGCTTCTGAAAAGTGGCAAAGCAGTGATGGAGGCCACATTTGACTTCTTGTAATAGCTTTTGCAGCCGACAAAATGTTGGATTGGAGCAGCCGTTGCCCCTTTTGGAGCAGATACCAACAGAAGTTTGCACGTCACTTGAAGATTAAACGATGATTGCGTTGCAAAATTCATCAATCTTCGATAATGATTGAAGGTTCATTTTTCATACAGGAGCACATTACTTACCTTTTTTAGTATTACGCAGAAATTATCACAAAAAGTATGAAATGGACACCAAACTTTCTTTTTAGAAATAAGGCTTAAGTCAGAGTAGGTCCCATTTACAATGGTGATTAAGAAAAAAACACAAATGACTGAAAAATAAATTATAGCAAAACACTTCAGTTGAGATAAAGTGTTTCTCCCACTCTCCCTTTATGCTCTTGGTTCATCTAGCCTGTCAATATCATTTATGTAAAATTCCAACAAAAAAGCTAGCATATCTGCTAAAACGTCGGTCAATGAAAATATGTCCCACTAAATTTTATGAACCTACAAACTGAAGACTATAATATCATAAACTGCAAAAACCCTCCCCCTCAAATATTACCAAAAATCAGAGAGAACTACTTTGACTACTGCAATTATTGAAATATGGGTCTCCGCTGTTTTTTTCCCTACTCGGCACCACTTTATAAAATTAGAGGTTGACCTACAATCAAGACCAAAGAAGGCTGACCTGCAATACCAGTGGCGCCGCGCCATGGTGCGAATTCGCCCTAATGTGGTGTTCGCTTGCTCCGTCGTGCTGCCCGTTGCAATGACGAGCAGCACGTTGCGATATTATTGCGTCGTGCTGCCAGTTGCAATGGCGAGCAGCACGTTGCGATATTATTGAGGCTTTCCGTCTGTTGATAAACGGTGATTACTTTTAGGGGCGAAGATCCTTAGGGGCTAGCCATGTCCGTCCGTCCACCCATCCGGCGTCCGTGCTCATGAGCTCACGTGCTCGTGTAGGGCAAAAAAAAAAAGATGAAATAAAAATGATGAAATAATAAAAAATGCTGTAAAATATATGTTTCGCAGTCAACAGGATTCGAACCTGTGCGGGGAGACCCCGATGGATTTCTAGTCACTCGGCCACGACTGCGGGACGAGAGACTCTGAGATGTGGTAGTAACTCAAGAGCTGGGGATGTCATGGATGCAACGTTGCATGTAGCTGCTCAACGTCTATACAGGAGAGGGCACCGCGGTCAAATGCGTATATAATCGCGTTAAACTTTGCATGCACTGGCTCAACGTTTATAGACGAGAGGGCGCTGCGGTCAAATGCTCAAATGCGTACATAACCACGTTCCATACCACACATTCTCTTTCTGACATGGATGAACACGAACGAAATGCTCGGCATGCTGCGGCTCAGCGTCTACACAGACAAGCACCACCAGAGCTTCGCCCCAATCAACATCATTCACCACGTAAAGATGCGGTCAATTTTTTATTTTTTTTTTAGGAAGGCAAACCTTTACCAAGGAAGGTTGCCCGCATGCCAGGTCTCCAGGGTGGAGGAAATAAATCTAGGCAGAAGAACATTTGTCGACAGCGAAGTGTGTCTCGCAAGTGCAAGACAGCACCGCCTATGACATCTGCCTCAAGATAAATGCTGTTTTTCTTTGTGGTTTCGCTCGCCCTTGAAAGTCAGAGCTGTCTGGACAAAGACGAGGATCCTATATTGTTTGAATTACCTTTCTCCGAACAGCTGCGCAATTGCACATATTCCTTGAACTCTGGCAAGTGCTTTTAGAAAGTTGGAGTTACCGGCTGCTGGAAGCATGCTGCGGCTGTTTAGTTTGTGCAAATGAAGTCAATGACAAGGCATGCACAGCCAGACTAGTTCAAGTTGCACAAAAATTCACGTCCCACTTCGAGAGGTATTCACCTCCCGAGGCGGGAGGTGAACTCAACCACTCCTCATCTGTTCCCAGAAATTCTAAACGGGTCGAATAACAAATTAAAAAAACTTTTATAACACGCCGCAACACCTTGTTGTGTATGCGCACATGGAACCACTGCCGTCAAAGCGGTAAAATCCTAATTCATGGACGTGTGTCAGTAACCCACTCATACTCTTATGAGTAAAAGAAGTGATCGCTGATCGACTTGCGTTCGCGCTAATTATGTTGCGTTTTTTTTTTAGGCGATTTAAGAATATGTTTGAACAAATTTGCGGGCAACTACAAATTAGTTATCCTACATGATTTTTTTGTTTTGATTGCTGTTAAGGCATAGTTATACTTGACACATCAGAACCTCCATGCGAGGAAAGGATCGTCAATATTATTTCTCTCTCTGCAAAAAGTTATTAATTCTATGTGACAACAATTCCGCCAGTAGAAAGACCCTTTCACTCAGGAAACCTGCGAAATTTCACTAAAGTTAGAAGAAGTTCGACTTATGAACGGTGTTGCCCGGCTGCTACACAAATATTTCGAAATTTGGGAAAAAAATAATTTAGAAAGTAGTTTATTTTATATTGTATAAAATGGTTACCAATGTTTACACCATATAAAAGCGGAAATATGCGCTTTTAACGCTTTCATTAGTTATTAATGTGAACCAGTGATGCCAATAAACCCAACAAATATTGCACTTTTCCTCCGCCAGATAAAGCCAAATAGTTTTTTTTTTTTTTTTTAAATTTTTGCGCAAGCACACAAAATATGAACTTTAGCCGAATCTTTGTCGAACATCAAGTTGAAAGTTAAAAAAAAATATAGAACTTGGTCGAACTCGAACCTGGGCAGGTTCGCGACATCCCTAGTTTTGACTGCACGGGAGTGGCACAACAATGTTGGAGTGGCAGGAGTTGTTGTCGATGGCGATGCAGTGTTCTGCTCGCACATAGCTTTTTTTTAATTTTCAAACATTTATATTAGATAACACTCTCGAGATTTATTTTATACTTATATTTTACTCTCGAGCTTTACTTCATTTATCAATTCATAGAACGCGCAATCACATCACATATTGCTATAAAAGTGCCACACAACAAAGGGCTTGGTGAAAAGGAAACCATCCTGTCTTGCTGCCATCGGACAGATAGAAACGGAGTAAACCGATAACGCACGCATCATACGCCTTTCTCAGTGAATAAACATATTCATAGAGGAATGCGTGGCAGGCAGATTATTCGTTACTTGCTCGAATATTTGCAGTTTTTGCGAATATTCGCCGCTTTTACCGAACATTCGGCTTTGGCCGAATATTCGGGAACTTTTGAATATGCAGTTTTCGAATCGAATATGTTTCGAATAAGGAATATATTCGATTCGTATTCGGAATTTCGAATATTCGCACACCCCTACTTTTTAATAATACAGTCAAACCTCGATGTAACGAAGTCGGTAAAATTTGGAATTTACTTCGTTACATTGAAATTTCGCTACATAGAAATTCGAGGCTAGCTTTAAAGAAAGTTTCCACAAATGTTTCTCGGGTGAACAAAACTCACCGAGGACGCCTCTATTTTGATTGAAAGTAGTCCATCACCTTTTTCTGGGCCACTCTTGGCATTATTATTGGCATCACACGACGTTCGCATCGCCAGACGGCCTGCATCGCGTCTTCGTCTTGCTGTGGGATTGCGAACCGCCTCAAGGCATTCACCGCGTTCACCACTTCACGGCTACTGGGCACATCGCAGGTGCCTTGCTCATCAGGCTCGATGTCGTCCCAGTCTTGCGAGTTCCCACGAACATCGCTAGGTATCGCCTCGCCGGTCACCTCCTCCGTCGCAATGACAGCAGAGTCGGCGTATAGAAAGTCGTTGTAATCGACGTTGTCAGGGGCGGCTCCATCGCCTTCGAGGCTCCATCGCCCAGTCATAAATTTTCAGTTATTTACCTTAATGACGTGTCCTGTCCTCGTCCTCCTTATGTTACTTTCCTTTTATGCATCTAACATTGCCATCACGCCCTAATTCGTCGACCCAAGAATGTTCCAGTGTCTAATATTTAGAGTTCATTGGAAAATAATTATGCCTGTTGTAGGCTAAACTATGCCTTTTTAATAATATATAGAAAAACTAGAGTATAGCCACCAGTGTCAATTTATTTTCAACTATGCGTTCGTCAGTGTGCAATGCGAGATATCTGCCTCATTTTACATCTTTCACTACTTACGTGCTTTCTCTTGTAAGCATTGGGAACGAAATAGACCTATTGCTAAATTACTCAAGGATCAACGAGAATGTCGGGAATGTAGGTCTAAGTGCTGCCTGTGCTCGCCTTCCTTGTGTAAAAGATTATAATACCCAAAAATAAGGCATTGATGGGCGTGCGTGCAAGATGCCATTTGTTTTATACTTTTGCTTTAGAACAGTTACTGCTGCAGATGCCAGCACGTGCAGCTTGTGTAACTACACTCGTAGAATGCTTCTTGGCTCTTGGCTAATTTAACTAAAGGTCTCTTGGCAGAGAGAATTTAACTAAAGGTCTTTTAGCAAGCGGAGCTAAAAGTTATAACGGAGCAAGACGGTACTGCAACTATCTCTTAACGCCGTACGTGCCACTGAAAAGTCGCATTTCACAACCCTAACAGCAGTGCCCGGAAGGCTGTCCGCGACTGGTGTGTTTAGCGTCCTCTTCCGCCTGTGCATCGAAAGCGGTACCGAAGTGGCAACAAATGACGTCGCAAAAGCTGGAGTGTCACGCTGTCAGATGTCGGAATCCCGGCAGTAGGTTGTAAAAGTTCTGCAAAAAGCGCGAGCAGACGCGAACCGGAGAGCCGGTATACGGCAGAATGGGCGTCTGCCACATCCACCACCGCTGCTACGACGCCACCAGGATCGCGACCGGCGAAAGTGTAACACTTCCATGACGTCATCGGGCGGAAATCGAGGGGGAACTTTTTTGGACGCGGTAAACAGACCAGCCGTTACGGGCACCATACCCTAACCATAGAAAACTTTGCCTGCAATGCTCCAGGGACCAAAATGGCAGCGTGTGCGAGCTGCTGTTGCGCAAACAAATGTCACGTGACGCAAACGGACGAATGACCTTTCTAGCGACTAGAATAGTCCATTCAAAAGTGTCCAATGTGCAGAAATCCAGGAAAATGTTTGTCAAAAGGTACCACTCAGTCGTACCTTTCGAAAAGCAAAGCTGCCAGTTGCCAAAACAAGCATTTTGCAAGCAGAGAATCCAAATGAACACACCCGGAAAGGAAGAAAAAAGGTATCTCAATGGGCAAAAAGGAGAAGAAAGCTGCTGCGTCCCCGTGCTATTTAGTCCCCCCTGATGAAGAAACGGAATGCGTTTCGAAACGTGGGACTGTACTTATTAAAGGAGCGGTGCAACGATATTCAATTGGATTGTTTTTCACTTTACACGAGTTTACTGGCACTAGTGGGACTCAAGGTTACTCGCACGCAACGCCACTGCCCAAGAAACTCCTCTGTTGCGGTGTAATTTCAAGGACAAAAGCGATCATTTTCATTCAATCTCTCCTTTGCAAAATTTGATGACGTAACGTGGGGATCGCAGTACACCCATATGACGATATTTGAATGCGGTTCATAGATTGGGCCCGAGCATTGCGTGGACACTCGATTTGGGCTCGTGATAATTACTAGCTCGAGAAGCATTCGGGTAGTGGCCCGTGTCCAGTCGCTGCAACGACAACAATAGCCGAGCCATAACAATGTCTAGAACTCAGCGCGTGCCCTGTGCTTTGCCAACACCAGCGCGTGGCTATGATCAACATTGGCGGCATATAATCGGCTCCAGATCACGTGGCCGCTTGTTCTGGCTGCGAGTTGAGGGGGGATGAACGCTGCTCGTTTTTCTTCAATTTTTTTCTTGGACTTCCATTGCGTGGGGTGAAAAACGAACGCGTGTTTCGTAGGTCACCAATGTCAGGGATCCGTTCTAAGCAGTATTTGCGCAAAGAACGAAAATTGTTGCGTCGCCCCTTTAAGGGCTTTTGTTGAAGTTCATTCCTTTTAACTATACAGCTGTACCCAACCAGACAAATTTTTGTCAAATATGCTTACGTTCCAACCACTCAGTGGTGTATCCAGGAATTTTTTTTTTTTGGGGGGGGGGGGGGGGGGGGGGGCTGATGCCTTATAAGCTTCCCCCCTGGCTATGCCACTGGTACGACTCACATGTTGCGCTGCCTCCATGTTTGCTTTCATAGAGGTGATCTGCTCTTCGTATCCTTTGCGCAGGGCTTCCACCTTGCTCGAGTGCCTGTTGGCATTGCTTGAGGCTGCGTCGTCAACGTCCTCGCTGGAACCCTCGTTCTCCATGAAAGAGACAGGAGGCATTTGGTCGGTTAGAGCGGGGACTTTCGTCAAACGATCCCAGGAACTGAGGGTTCAACAAGATGCCCTCAAGAGTTCCCCCGGGTTCAAAATATTCTGTTCCCTTATCTCTAAGGTGGTTCTCAAACTTGGGAGCAATCTGTTGCTCGGTTACGCTTAGGATGACCTTGCAAAACGTTTTCCAAGTATAACCAGTTTGACATGCAATATTGAAAAGCCAAGGTGAGGTGGGGGGGCTGGCCCCATGGTGGCCGCACCATTCAACTTTGAGCTGAACTTCTCAAGACCACCGCAAGTATGAAACATGCATAAAGGAACTATTTAACACCATGAACTTATAAGGCATTTTATCAGTCTAATAGCCACTGTTATTTCACTCTGAAATGACTGGATTACATCTTGAAAGACATTATTGTGCTTTCTAATGACAATACGCCATTTTTTGTGAGAAGTTGGTGAACACTTATACTCGACCTCAAAAGTTGTACTCAGAGATTCTACTTTAAGTAAAGTACAAGTTTTATTAACCTACTTTAAGTAGTACATGGAGTTCCCGAGAAAAAAGAACAGTGTTTTTCCGCCCAAATAAATTAATTATGCATTGCAGAAAGCTCAAACTTTGTAAAAATGTGAAGCTAGCAGTTGGGATAGAATGCGAAAGTTTGAGAAAGATGACGTTGCCTCGATTAAAAGATAATTGGGAAAAACAAAATTTCTTCATGAGCCAACGTTCACCCAAGCCCAGTATCATCAAAACAAGAATATATATTGTGAATGCTCGTGGGATTTATATCGGTTAAAAACACTTGTCAGTATGAAAGAGAATATTGTTTTCTTTCTTGCTGACAAGTTTGTTTCACTCAAATAGAAGCTACAGGTGCCCACAATGTCATTTCTTGTTTTACTGAAATTAGGTTTAGGTGGACATGGGCTCATAAAAAAAGTTTGTTTTTCCCAATTATCTTATGATCTAGGTAATATCTGGTTCTCAAACTTTCGCATTGTATACCAACCGCTAGCATCACATTCTCACGTAGTTTGAGCATTCTGCGAGCTTGTTTACCCGGGTGGAAAAACACAGTTCTCTTTTCTTGGGAACTCCCTGTACTTTAAGTACCATGTACTCAGTGGCGTCACTATAGTCCGTTGCAACTCAAGACGGTGGGGCGAGGGAAATGAAGGCCGGGGAGGAGGAAGCAGACGTAACGCTAATAGAGGAAAAGGTTTCCCCCTCTCCTTTCCAGTGTTCCGTCTGCTTCCTCCTACTCAGCCTTCCTTACCCTCACCCTACCTTCTCAAGTTGCCACGGACTAAAGTAGGGGGGGCGCACCGCCGCTGACCTTAGCGACGCCACTAGATGTACTTAAAGTATTTCCCTACACTGCCTAAAGCCCAAGTAGAATTGTGGTCTCAGTAGCTAACCGAGGAGTCTCCCGTGTGGCCTGCCCACTGGCGGCCATAGACGAGACTGTTGCTGATCGGTGTGAGCTTATGACGATCCACCTCTTTATCGGAAGATAAGGGGGGGATAGTTCTGAGCATACGCTGTGAACACTGTGCTCAATTGGCACCCGGTGAATACCATTCTCATCCACGACAGAATGTGAATGGCAGGCAGTGCTGCGACAGTTCAGTACCAAATATGACCGCACGGTCGCTTCTGGGAAAAGAAGACGTCCAGCCCGGGTGACAGCTCGCCAAAAAGTGACTTTAATCATCTATCAACTTCCGGAGGAAACACTGTTTTCAGTAGCATCGCAGCACGGCACACATGGCACCATCTGTTGCTAGGTGGCCACACTACATCTCCCCTTCCAGTTCGAGGGTGTTTTACCTCGTGCTTTTACAAGTTCAGTCTTTGAGGAGGCTTCACCTGGCACCCCGAATGTGCGATACATATATCTGGTGGGAGACTGTCGTGTAGCACTGGGCGCGTCCACTGAACTGCCAGTCAGTCTTTCTGGCCCGTCTTAACCACCAGTCTGTCTTTCAGCAACAGGAACTAGCCCGTCTGAAGCTGCAGGCTGGGTACAAACAAAGTTGCTTGGCCGGCTGGGAGTACTGGGAGTAAACGGCGCCAAGTGGCGACGGTTGTACTGGATGATACCCCTTGGCAATTTGACCACGTAGGAGCATGGCCGCTGTGCTAGACTTCACAGCTTGGCGGCACGTGGTATATCCTGTATTAAAACGTCTTCCCGCGCTTCCAGGGGGCGCAGTGACTGGGCGGCATGACGCCTGTTGAAGTCCTTGTGTTGACGTCTTCTCACCTTCCGGTCCCTGCTCTTGACGAGTACGGGCGACGGCCACTTTAGCATCAGTGATGCTTGTAACCCTGGCACCCTGGTCTGGAGATGGTGACCCATGAGCAGCTCTGAAGGGTTGTAACCAGTCACTCCGGATGTGTCCCAGTACACCAGCAATGCCATGTGTGGGTTCTCTGCCTTTTGAACAGCTCCTTCAGTGTTCAAACAATGCGCTCTGCCTCGCCATTCACTTGCAGGTACCTTGTGCTGCTTGTCCGGTGAGCAAACCCATTTGAGGCTGCAAAAGAGGCAAATTCCGTTGATGAAAACTGTGGACCATTGTCCAAGACCACAGTCTCCAAAATCCCAAGGCAGGCAAAGGAACTCTTCAGAGCCACGATGACCGAGCTTGACAGTTGTAGACACGAGGCTGACTATTTCAGGGAAACGGGAATAGTAGTTAAGCATGACGACGTAGTTGCGTCTCTTCAGCTCAAAAAGGTCTACTCCGATGTGCTGCCATGGGCGATCAGGTGTGGGAGTCCCAAGAAGCGGCTCGCAGCGCCGATTTCGGATTTGTGCACAACGCTCGCACGGCCCCACCAGTTGCTCCAACTCGCTGTTCAATGCTGGCCACCAAACTGAGTTGCAAGCCCTTGCTTTGCATCTTCCCACGACTTGGTGACCCCCGTGAAGTAGTTTGAGCAGTCTCCTTTTGGAGCTATTTAAGAACCATGATGAGACAGTCCTTCAGCAACAGGCCCTCGAAGCCCGTGATGTTGCCTTGGTCCTTCCAGAAAGCCCCAAGATGCACTGGAACGCTGACCACCTCCGAGTAGACCAACACAGACTCCATCCTCTGCTCGGTGCATGCAAAGGCGATCAGGCAAAAGGGTGCAAGACTTTCAATGTTCTTAAGCAGTGCCCCAATGAAGAGCTTGACAGTGTTGACTTTGTTGTCTGCCACCTGCTCAGGAGCCCAGGAAAGGGTGTCCGCTGTTGTCAGGAGCTTCCCCGGTATGTAGAGAATGTAGTACCGGTTAGTCATAAGCTGCGTATCCTTAGGCGCTGAATGCGAGGAGGTATAGTGTCCAGTTCCGCAGATCCCAGCAGAGTGACGAGGGGTCGATGATCTGCCTTGACATCAAACCTGATGCCACCGTTGAACTGGTCGAACCTCTCGATGGCCCACGTGACAGCCAGAGCCTCTTTCTTTGTCTGGCTTTGACAGATCTCTGCCGGCGTAAAAGATTGCGAAGCATAGGCAATGGCACGACACTCTCCCGACGGTTGGTCCATCCTGGGAAGTCTGGGGTCAGCATGGATCCTCTCCGAGCTTGACGCCACCGCCAGTCTTCACCTGTTCAAGCCCTCGGGCGAAAGCCAGCTCCTCATGACCTTCATCACCCCACTCAGCAGATACTGCTTCTGTCGCTTGGGGGGCCCCCCCCCCCCCCCCCCCTCTTGGAATTCACTCCGCTCCGGAGTATTTCCAGCGTCAAATGGGGAGGATCCTGGAGGGTCTTGACAGGGTCGTCCACATGATCGGTGACATTCTGGTGTTTGGACGCACCAAAAAGGAGCCCAACCAGCGTCTTGCAATGGGGTTGGGTCGCTTGAGCAGCGCCAAAGTGAAACTAATAGGGCCAAGCGAGTCTTTTCAGCATCCACCGTCAAGTTCTTGGGGGTCACTGTCAGCGCAAACAGCATCAGCCCCGATCCATACAAGGTCGAGGCTCTGGTCAACTTGGATGCCCAAACGAATGTCAGTGGTGTCAGAAGTGGGCCTCCCAGGTTAACAGCCTCCTCGCTGCTGCCATGCTCAATGCTGGCCCCGCTTCTTGTCGTACGCTGCTACGCTTTTCGTCACCGTTGCTGCATTTCTCGTCATGTCAATCGAGAAAACAGTGGACGCCGCCGCCACCACCGCCACCGTGGTCTCACTCCCAAGCCTAATTCCGCCGTCCAAATTTGACTTTGCAAATCCGGACAAGTGGCCACAATGATTTCTACAAGTGTCTGAAGAAGTCCAGGTACAGACACTACTATACACTATGGGATCCAAAAAGGCACAGAGTGTTCTCGAGACGTTAGGCCTAGTCGCAGGGGAGAGGGCGTTGCTTCCAGGGTCCCTATCATTTCGTCGAAACTTGTTTCGTGGACAACTTTTCATAGACACACATTTCGTTGACACGATTGTTTCACTGACAATCGTTACACGAATTGCACGCTGTAGGGACATTTTGTCACACGTGTATCACTGGGGTGCACGTTAACCCGCCCCCCCTGTGTTCACGCCGCTTTGCGGCGAAAGTTTGGCGGCTCTTTGCAAAAATGTTAACCGACCTGTACACGCCGCTGCGTGACGACAGTCTCATGCAGCTTATTACAGAAAAAAAGCTGATCTGAGCTGTCGATGAAACGTCATTCAATGAACTGATTGCCACCGCTGCTTCCCTGCGGCAAGGAACAAGTTCAAGGTGCACTTCGTGCATCCTCTGAATGCAGTGTACAAAAGCCTGCTCTTCTATTGCCGCGTTCAAGAACCAGGGGAAACCGTCGAGTTTTTACACGGCTCCACGAGCACTCGTCCGCGGAGGTCGAGGGCAGGTTCGTTCGAGGCCGCTTCGTCGTGGGACTTCTCGACAAGCTGTGCCATTTTCCGACTCTCACCATGGCCGAGGCCCGGCTTCAGGAACACATTCATAAAACGTCGTCAAGGCGCGGGCGACCGTTTTTCGAGACGAGACAGCTCCATCCCACCTTAGCAGCTCAAGCTGGACGAAGCACGTGTGAAGGGAAAGCGGAAACAGGCCCCCAAGACGTCTCCCAATCGAGATTCGTCGTCGACGTCGTCGAGATAAGGCGGCAAGGACTCCAGATTCTGCGGCCGTCGAGCGCACCCCCACATCGAGTGCTCAGGCGTCCGCCCGAAACGTCGTGTATTCCTTCCTGTCCACGTTTTTTTTTAGTGTAGCACAACCATATATTTGCGGTGGGAGGCTGATCATAGAAAAGAGACGCCCGGCCATTCTCGATGAAAGTGTCTTCCATGCTGGAAGTAGCCAGTATGCAAGAAATGCCCGTTCGTTCTAGCCCTATCAGAGATCACAACCCCTAACTGAACGTTTCGCTCGAAGATTTTGGTTGCTTCATTTGCGGCACTGTCCTCTTTTACTATCAAGCAGCCTCGGTTTCACGACAACCGAAGTGCACAAAGCATACTGCCCTTACCGACGTGGAATCCTCGCTCTCAGTGTGGCGGTCTCTCTCCCTGCGTTCTTTCAGCATCCGCAGAAGAATGAGCTTCTTGAGAAGAAGGAGTTTCGTTCGATCGTGGTAGGACATCGCGAGGCGCAGCACAAATACCGTAGCACAAATCCAACAGCGCAGCAGATATGCGAAACAAAACAAAACTCGAAACGTCGAAATCCCGCGCGACTACGTTCGTGTGACGTTTATGCAGTCAAGTGGATAATGGCAGTGGTTGTGTACTTGGAATGGGTGGTAACTTGCGCCACCTAGCCTAAAATTTTATCAACTTTTAGTTTTATCTTTTAACCCTTTGTTGCATAGTAGCCACTACAGTGAACAGATATTTAATTTTTAAATAAAGTGGCAGGCCGCATAATACCCGTACGCATGGTATCCACTTCAGTGGACCATGGCCTCCGAGATCCCGAAGCGCGCGCGCGAAGGCGCGTTCGCGCGCTTCGGGATCTCGGAGACCATGAGTGGACCATGGCCTCCGAGATCCCGAAGCGCCCTTCGCGCGCGCGCTTCGGGATCTCGGAGACTATGAGTGGACATATGGGTTTTCGATTGCCACACATAGATGGCGCCACCGTTCCACTGGTGTTGACATATTCGGCATATTTAGCTTCCACAAATTCCAGATAAGGCACGTACATCCTCGCAAAAGCGTCGTAAACTGTTGAAAAATCTGATTACCCCTCTGTTAAACACTTTCATGCCTTCGAGGAAGAATCGAGGTGTAATCTGTATTAATATGAGTGTTCAATAAGTCTTCATTGTTCAGTAAGTGATCTATCATGTGGCTTGTCCACTGCATTATGGGGCTATGTGCTATGCACAAATTGTTTTTGGTCAGCGACCCTGTAAATATACTGGAATGGTCCAATTTTGTAGCGTGAGCTACATTGGCCGAGGTTGAGCAGTTTCGCGTGGCTCCCAAAGAGCCGTGCTGCGCATGCGCGAGGAGCAGTGACGTCACACGGCGCACAGCTGGCGCGCCGGAGCCGCCGCTGCCGCGCGCTCCGCCGCCGCCGCGCCCGCCTCGCCGGTCTGCGCATTCCAGAGGAATGACGTCATAGCCGCGGTAGACGCACTGGCGCCGGCGCGTGCCCAGCTGTGCGCCTCCGTTGCGCAGTAGCCAAGTCTGACGCTGCACCGGAGCCGCTTGATAGCGCCTCTCATTCTGTGCGCATAAGCTCACGCTACGTATATCCTGGCATAGCCGAGCTAAGCCACCGACAATTTTTTTGTTGTAATGAATAAAGCACCATAATTCTACATATTCGAAGGAAAAAAAAAACAACTATATTTTGTTATTTTTTGTTTTAGTGGCAAACGGTCTGCTACCAAATCGCCTTTGAGGGAAGTAGACATCCATGGGCGTATCAACCGGGGGGGCAAGGTGCCCCCCGGTTGATACGCCCAGTTCTCCCCAGTTCTCAGAGTGGGGGGGCAAAGCATGTGTTTTGCCCCCCCCCCCCCCCCCCTGAAACAGCCGCCACTGGGCAGGGCAAACACTGGCCGGCGGCACCCAAGGGATACCAAGGGCACCGCCCCTCAGTCCTGGGGCGGGGGGGGGGGGTCTGGGTCTGGTTTGCCCCCCCACTCAAAAACAAGTTGGTACGCCACTGTATACATTGATGCTTTATTGGATATTCCACTTTCTGACTCAGGATCATCAATGTCCTAATTAAAGACGGTCTTCCGTCAGGAAGTGATGAGGATTTTTTAGAGAGCGAGGATGATGACATTGATTATGCCAGAGGATGATCAAGGCAGTGTAATGATAGCTCGGAAGATACCAGCCAAAGTGATGAAAGTGGTGATGAGGATTGCGACATGAAAACCCAAGCTCCGCCTACAAGAAAAAGATGTCAAGTTCAAAAGGAAAAGCCAAAGTTATGGTCATGGGACGAAAGGGATCGTGTACCCCCAGTGCACGCTGTCCACTGTAGTGGACGTTCTGTAATTAATAAACTACATTCCTGAAAGCTAAGAAACAAATCCTGGGTCTCAGCTCAATACCAATAGTTGCAAAAACAAAACAAAAAATGATTTGCACGGACAGTTTTAAAGCATGCAACAAAGACACTTGAAGTTTCGACCCCGTTCCAACCCATCTACTACACTCACACTCCATTTCAACGCAACTTGGCGAAGAGCGAAAGCTACGGCCCCGGCAAGCCAGTCAGAGCGCCAGAGCAAGGCTCGTGACAACGTGTCGTCGGCGTACACTCCTTTTATTAAAAAACCTGGCCACGTCCCTCGCTCATCTATCCGATTGGCTCACAGGAAAGACCTAGGGCAAGGGAAATAATCGCGGGCCGACCTTTAATGGATCGGACAATTAAAAATGAAAAAGAATGAATGAGACAGCGACATATGATATATGCCACGGAGCACACGCACTATTTTTTCATCTCGTATTTTCCACCAACAACAACCTGAGACCAGTGGAAGAGAGAACACGGTGGATGATAAAAAAAAGAAAAGCGGAACACAGACAATATCGCAAACCGAACTAGTTTATTTCGTAACACATTATGTCTGTCTTCTTTTTTTTTTTTGCAATATGTCGTCGCCAACAAACATCAGTGCACACCAGTCGAAGCCGCAATCCAGGCACTGAAGCCACGATGCACATGTGGCAAAGCCATATTTGCAGTATGGTTGGATAAACTGAATAAGTAAGTTCTGGAATGCGTTCCCTGCTGGTGTTTGTTAGAGCCACTGAATGTTCCCGGAGCCAGTGGTGCAGCCAGGAATATTCTTTGAAGGGCGGGCATGGGATACCTCTGCTGCGCTGGCATCGCGCGACGCAGCAGAGGCTGGTTGCACTATCTCTCCACGGGGCGCGGTGCTGCCGGGGCTGAGATGCGCTCCGATAACAAACCGAAACTAAAAAACCCATCGAATTTGTACGGTTTTTCAGAAACCGTAACCGTAAAATGCTTCGCGCGCCTTCTATCGTTCTGCAATTTGTTGATTTAGTGTTTATTTATAATGCTGAGCAATTTTCTAATTGAAACCATGCCCTTAAACCCAATAACAAAAGTTAATTACGTAAAAATAATTAACAATATAATTATCTCGGACTCGGCCGCCGCGAAGCGCCGTGTATAGGCCTCCTGCGCTGAAGCTTTGAACAAACTGTAGCGCCCTCATTTTAGGTAGTACAAGCTCACTTGATTGAGCCTCGCACTACTTATGGCACGTTGGTTGAGCTTTTTAATTCTGTCTGGTCCTGAAGAACGAAAAAACACTTTTGGACGCCAGAAATCGGCCAGACTCAACGCCGCAAGACAACCAAAAGTGCCAAATTCATGGCACCACCGCTAGGGTACGCGTCTCTTATCTCTGGGTGGTGACGTCAAAACACCTGTGAAGCGACGCTTTAATTTTTCTTTTAGATGCGGAGCATCTCTTGCTCGGGTCTATGTCCCGCGGCGTCGGCGTTGTAGTCGGCACTCGAACTACGCACGCGCAACTCTCCTCCTTCCCTCTCTCCAACAGCTGCGCGTTACTCTCTCCGCTCTCTCTCTCTACCAGCTGCGTGCACTGCGCGTGCGTTCGCTTCTCCTCACACCGCGCGCGCACGCGCAACTCTCCTCCTCTAGTCTCCTCTCCTTCAAGAGTGAAAAAAAATAAACGGCGAGCGGCGAGCGTTCCAAGTTTCTCTGCCGCGAGCCGCGACGAAGGCTCGCGTAGGGGGTAACGCTAGGGCAGTCGGTGGCGCCATCTCTCGACGTCAGCACGCAACTGACTCTTTCCTCGGAACCAACACGATGCTCCGCATCACCCCATGGTTCCCCTCGGGAAGATGGTGTAATTTTTTCTTTGTCATGTCTACTTTGGAACGCGCGGAATGGCTGTTCTTGGCTCACGCGCTTAGCGTCTTAGCTTTGACGGCGTTCGAAATTTTTGTTGTTTCTTTGTATTTTCATCGTGATCTCGAGCTCGGCACCAGAGTTGGCACGCTTCTGCATGCGTGACAGTTTGAGACGCTAAAGTTTGTACTACCCAAAACAAGGCCTAACAAGTCCCTTTCGCAGCACCCCCTGGGGAACGCAGGAGGCCCATGGATGGGTCGTGCGAGTTGACATTTTTGTAATGAGCCACCGCAGACTGCCGCCGCGAAGCGGCGGGAATACAGCGGGTAGCCTGGGTTAACATGCGCACCAGTGATACACGGCATTTCTCTAAACTGAGGCTCAGCTTTCTCTAAACCGTTTTTCGATAAAACATGCTTCGATGAAGTGGCGTTCGATCAACCGTAGTAAACCCGAGAGGAAGTCGTCTGCTTCTTGCGCAGGAGTTGCATTGACGTTAGAACGACGCCGAGCTCCGATTGGCTTTGATTGAAAGGATAGTGGTTAGACCTGAATGCTAACGCCTTGATGTCTACCCACTATATTTTTTTTTCAATCAGTCAATAAGACCTTGGCAGTATATAGTGGGACAGTCCCCACAGAAGTCTCCTCTCACAGAAGATGGAAAACAAAAAAAATGTCCCTCACATCAAAGCCCACCTTGCTATAACCGGAGTCACAAACAAATTAATTTTCATACCAAAGAACTTTATTGGCGATTGATTTCTGTACAAATATCTTACACCGTGGCTTGTTTTGTACAGCAGCAGTATGAAAAAAGACATTTAGAATGAAACTTGATTGTTTATAGTAGTATCTGCTATGTACAAGTTCGGTAAAAATTTGGGGGGAAATCCCATCAGGTAGCGGTGGTACATTGCCAAAGCACAATCAGCTTACTTTGTTGAAAACACCGCTATATTTTGTATTTAGACATTAAAATTGTACCTAGGGTACGCTGCCATGCTTGGACACTTTGGCATCACAACTCTGTCCCTAGTCTATGGTTACAAGCTGCGGTGTATTAGAAGAAAGGAATATTCACACAGCACTGTCTAAAACTTATTCTGGTGTTGTGCCCTACGACTGATTGAACGCTTGTGCCGTTGGATTCGGTGTCACTTTGTCGAAAACTGCGACATTCTGCTCAGAGTATCAGGCACAAGGAATCTAAAAGATGAAAAATAAAAGAAACATACTGCCAAAACTTTGACTTGTGCATCCTTGAGCAAGCCAGAAGCCAAACGGATTTGAGGCAACGATTTGACTACGCTAGTGAAATCAACGACAAAAGAATAAAACCAAGTATGGCTGTAGAGTTTGTCAGTACCCGAATAACAAATAAAATTGACCTTCGGTCGAAAGTCAGATTTTGAAGCTGTTGCAGCAAGGAAGTACCCTTGAGCTAAAATACCGAGACCTCTACTATCACATCCTGTGATCTGTAGTGAAAAATGCACGCTAGAAACGACCCTTCTGTCATTACAGCGGTGGACACTTCAAATAACCGTCTTGACTGGCACTAGATGAGCTTTCCTTTCGCGTAGTCTCAGGTTTCATCGTAAAGGTGTCGCAAGTACGGTAAGTACCGAGAAGTTGGCCGTCAATATACGTCCTTGCATCCCGTACATTACAGGGTGAATTTTTCTTCACTTTGAAGGGCGTTAAAAATTGCTGCAACTGTCATTGCAAAGTCGGGCTGTTTCACATCGCTTCCAGTCGCAGTCGCGTCAAACGGCTGCTACTGCATGGCCGCAAACTACACACTCAATGAAAAGCCCTAACACCTGTGATCTGGGTTAATTGGTCTAGAACTCATCACAAACGCCGCCGCCGCCACAAAACTGGCTGCATCCAAAATGCTATACTGCGTCGCCACGAAAAAAAACTTAATCGCCGACTTCAGTTAAGGGACCTACGACTACTTTACAAAGCTCAAGCTGCGCTCTCTCTGTTCGACGAACGCCGCTCGCAAAAAAAAAAAAAAGCTCCTCACAAAATCTCACGGCAGTGCGAACTGCCAGCACACGCTAAAACCGCCGGAACGAAGCGCGGCATTTTGTAATAAAAAGAATGTCCCGTCTGCGCACATTCCCTGGGTTGACGAGCAAGGATCACTCGAGACACTCTCGCGAAAAGGGTAGTCCGTCGGCAGTGTTGGCGGAACACGTCGGGCTGTCTTCAGGGCATGGGGAACTGCAGGGGGGCGTCTTGGGGTGAGAAGGGCTCGCCGGGGGCGCTGACATTTCCCGGCGCCGAAGACTCTTCAGAGAGCATCGAGGTGGTGGTGGTGAGCCCGCGCAGCGAGTGCCGGCGCTGATGCTCCCTTCGCATGGCAGCTTCCTTGTCCCAAAGCTTGCATTTGACACGGTAGAACCGCGTGCCAGCAGGTACCCGGTACCGGTTCTGTGACTGCGGTACAACGTTACGTCTTTAGAGCGGCAGTCGTCGAGCGGTTGCTGTTTGCGGGCATTACAGCGCAATGGCTAGGGTCCTGCACCAATCTAAAACTTAAACTTTAAGCTGCTGTGGCTAATGTGTTACAAAACGCTAAAATCTGGTGTACAAAGCCGGTGCTGGTAATGAAGGCCAAGATGCGGTCAAATGGAATGAGAAAATATTCTCCTAGTAAAAGAGCAGGAGGGAACGGGATTTTGGGAGCGTAAAAATTCGGGAAAATTAATACGACATTTGTTGTTAAAACCTGAAGGGACTTATAGAATACATAGAAGGATAAGAACATCTCCACAGTTCTCACAAACTGGCGAGTCCTTCCCATAAAGAAGATACTTGTGCGAGACATAAAAGTGGCCAGTGCAAAGACAACATAACTATGCTTCAGGATATCGGCCCTTGTGTGAAGAGACCTCCCAGAGCCCAAGGACTGGCTTTGCAATATGAAGTTTTTTATCGCACTCCATGTTCCACTCTGACTGCCATAAACAAACAAGTGGTGACATTATTAGAGGCTTGATGTCTTGGTACAGCAAACAGGCAGATGGGGCAAGATTAGTAGAGGATGTAGCCAGTCTGTTTTTTTTCTCAATAACTTTTATTCTCATATGACTACCGTAAAATACCGAGCAAGCGCCCACTAACAATTAAATATAATCGTGAAAAAATAGGGGAGGGGCGCATGTGAGGTCATCAATTTTACATATATATATACTGTGCACATTTTTTCAGATGTTTCAAATTTGGGGGTGGGCGCTTAGTGCGGAATGGGCAGATGCACGGTATTCTACGGTAGGAACTCAACAAAATTTCATATTAAGGGGCCCATGAAACGAATTTTGGGTTGGGATAAATCATTTTAGATTGGGATTTTACTAATAGCACATCGTTCAGTGGGCCAAAAGAAAAAAGGTAGAAAGCCAAAAGCCTGACTTTCAGTGCGAAAAATTGAAAACACAGCGGACTATTTCGTACCTCCTCCCCTTCGCAAGCTCTCTACCTTTTCACTGTGATACATCCGCGGTCCCAAAAGCACGTCATCGGGTCCAAACGCACGTCACACGAAACCGGACCTCACTTATTCCCTTCACCCCTAAGCTGACGTTGTGGTGGAAGCTACGCGCTTGCCGGACCAATCAGCCGCCTCCCTTTCATCACCTGATCTCATTCTCTGCGCGTGGGTATGCGCGAGAGAGCGTGATCATGCGGCAAAAGTGTGACTGGCCCAACGAGCATGTAGCTTTCACAGCACTGTCAGCTTCGGGGTGAACGGGTTGAGGAAAGCAACTTTTGTCTGAATTTTGAGCGACGGGCTAATCTTCTAGGGGGACAATGGCTCTGTCCGGGTACACAAACCAGATTCCGAGCAAGAGGGGACTCCCCTCTTTTCTTCTTCTTGAACTGTTTGGTGGAATGCGCGTTTTATGAGTTGAGGAGGAAAGCTAAACAGGAAAAAGTTGGAAAAGCGTTTCATGACCCCTTTAAGGTCTTTGTATATAGCTTCATTAATTTATCAGTGGTTGTACAATCATATTCTTCCTTAATTTCACAGAGCATATTGCAGTAATAGCACCTTGAGAGTCTACAAATAAAACAGCAGCAGTTGCTGAGCTGTTGTGCTGGCAATCGCTAGCAACCTATTTGTATGATGTTTTTCATCAACTGAATTAACAACTTCTTTTGCAACAAAAGAACTCAAGAATGAGTTAAAGATACAGACTGCCATTAACCTCTGCAGGGCACTAGGTTGATGGCAGCCAGTAAGACTACTTGGTGGCACTCATGTGGGAATGCCCATTTGCTCGTACTATTGTATAAGTTAGTTTACCCTGAAATGCACCAGGGGAACTGAAGAATATGGCAGTTTCAAACGACTCTTCCAACAGTGACAAGAAGAGATAACGAAAACAATCAAAGTTCATTTTATCACTTAGTAATCAGGTGGAATAACATAAATTTTTTGACACAAGATGAACCACCGAGGAAACATACGAGGTTTAGGCTCTTTTGACAAAACGCGAAGCAAAGCACGAAGCATTATCAATGGTTAGTTTCACGAGCAGCAGCTGACATTTGACGACAGGGAGAAATGCCAGTCCTTTCCATCCTCCCTCCCAATGGCTTAGACCAGGGGTCCCAAACTAGTGTTGCAAAAATATCGATAGTAAACCGTCGACAGTACTAGCGATAGGTTTACGATAGTCAACTATCGATAGTACTATCGCTAGTTTTTTGATAGCCGACTATCGATAGTACTATTGATAGTTTTTCGATAGTCTACTATCGATAGTACTATCAATAGTTTTTTTACTATCGATAGTCATATTTCTGGCGACTATCGATACTATCGATAGTACTATCGATAGTTTTGCACCACTATCCCAAACACGTGGCTCGTAGCCGCATGCAGCCCGCGACTCTCTGGGACGCCGCCCACAAACATCCTGTGGCTGAGAGCCCCCGTTCCCATGCCTCGAGCTCTACATGCGCCATAAATAGTAGTTTTATATCGTCGATTCATTTCAGCTCAAAAGGAGCTCTGCTTTTGCACTATTTGTTTTTTTCTTGAAGGGCTGAGTATTGTTTTGTCTGAGTATTTGCTTTTCAGCCCTTTCTTATGTAAATCAACCGTAACGGCAATACTGCTAGGCTGCAAGTGCGAGCTCTTTGCTCAAAAAGTCACCTCGGCTGCACAAACTCTCGCTCAGTAGGAGCGACTGCCAAAAATAAAGCTACAAGCTGGGGCTTAAAATACAGGTGTTTTCTTATACCTAATGTTGCTATAAAAATCGTCAGAAAAGCAAGAACTGCAGTATGAAGAGATATTGTTTATTACTGTTGAGCCATTCTGTGACAGGGCAAGGAAAGTGCGCTTGCTTCGTTGTATTGAAAACTGCCAGTATGTTGGTGTTTTAAATTTTATACCATATACGACTACTTTGAACCAGGGGTCCAAAGTAGTCGTATACGCAAATGAAAGCTGAAGGCAAACCGGTGAGCTTACAAAAAGCAGAAAGCACAAGGCTCCCACAGGAAATCACTAGGGTGTCGCTGGGAGAGTCACCTACTTTGCAACGTGACACACCTCTGCTGATTGTTTATTTTTTTTCTTTATGTCCCAAAATAACAAAATATTTTCCTTGCCATTGGCCCTTGACCTTTCGAGGATGGGCTATCTGGGGCTCACACTAGAACGAGTTTGAGAACACTGGCTTAGACTGATGCGCCCCCAATGACTTAGCCACATTTAAAATTAAGTGTTGCCCAAAATGTGTAGTATGCAGGTCTCACCTTGCGTGCCTGGCAGTATTCTTTCTCCAACACTTCAGCCAGGACCCAGCCCTTGCGAATGGCCCCAGGAGCTGCGCACAAGCAAAGCAGAACAAATTGTGAGGAAACATTCAGCCTTGAGTAACGGCCAGAGTGCAGAGAAGGAAAAAGGTCCCGAAACTAAGCTAGTGTAGACCCTGCTTCGGATTTGTCCCATTTAAAAATGAAACAAGAGGATGAACTGCGTTACTTCTAGGACATGCAGGGTGTCTGAATCGACCCAAGTGTGCCGAGTGACTCTGAAAAAAAGCTTCTCATATTTCTTTTTTCACTGCAAAAATGAACTATGCATTTCAGAACGCTCATTCTCCACCGAAATATAGCGCTAGCAATCCGGATGAGACACCGAAGTTTCAGAGCTTTCCGTTATCTGATGAAAAAATTACAAGTGAGTTTGAGAAATTTTCAATGAGAAAATGAAGCCCTTTCTTGATAACTAATGCCATTCGTCTCCCAGTATTCAAGGGCTTCGTTGGCCGCCATTTTCTCATGGAAAATTTCTGAAAATCGCTTATAACTTTTGAATCAGATAACGGCAAGCTCTGAAACACCGGCATCTAGCCTGGACCACCAGCGCTCTTCTGGGGCAGAAAATGAGCGTCTGGAAACACACTGTTCATTTTTGTGACCTCCCCCCTCCCCCCCCCCTCCCCTCCCCTCCCCAGATAAAAACTAAATTTTTTTTTAAGACAATTGGTACATTTGGGACAGTTCAGACATGTTGTATGTCTGAAAACAAAACACTAGTATATTTTTTTGTAGGAACACTGTACAGCATGTCCCCCCAAAAAACCTAAAAAAAAGCTAAAATAAAACATAAAACAAGCGTCGCCGAACGCTCAATTCTCCACCTAAATGTTGCTCTAGAGGTCCGGCCCAGGTGCCAAAGTTTCAGAACTAGTAACCATTATCTTGTTCAAAAGTTAAAAAGATTTCCTGAAACTTTTAACTAAAAAGTGGGGCCCCGTTTCCCGGCAATTGGCACCATTCAGATCCATGTATCATCCGTGGGCTTCGTCGGCCACAATTTTCCCACCGAAAATTTCTGAAACTTGCTGCAACTTTTGAATAAGGCTACAGTTCGTTCCGAAACTTGTCATCCGGTTCGGACTGCCAGCGCTACATTTCGGCGTTCAATAATGCACAGCTTATTTTTGTGAGAGGGATCGGCTTCCGGGTGTGTTAAACGCACCGCGGATCGCAGTGCACGGAGCGAGAGCTCTCACTGCAGATCCCAAGGATCCTGGCTTCAATCCCCACCACTGCCCGTTTCAAGCTGGATGAGCATAGTACCGGCGTGCGGTCGTGTATGACTATTGCCCCCCATGATGCACATTAAAGAACCCAGGCTTGTAGTGGTGCTGCACTGGCTAAGTTTCTCATCTGCAACTGAGACACAAGATGCCCAATGAGGCTGACTAACTTCCGGCTGTCTAAACATATGCACAACACAATTATTTTTATAATAAAAATAACAAAAAACCCATTCAGCGATGCATAGTTTATTTTTGCAATGGAAAAACCCTGTAAACTTTTTGTTCTGTGGACACCCTGTACATTACCGCACCCTGCAACTCGCCGTGGTACAATGTGGCGTGCTCATTGGCACCTTCAGGAATTTTTAGGAAAATGACCGTTTGTCGGTTGGTCTGGCCTTTAGGTTCCTACACAATTGGTTCGTTCGAGCCGCAATGACACCCTCCGGTTTCTCACCCGTCTGCAGGCCCAACGTCTCGAGGCAGTCCGTGTGAAGGAAATGCAGCACAGGTCCAAGCACGAAGAGCACATAGTTCTGGTGGCCCTCGTCAAAGCAGAGCAAGACCACGTCCCCGGCACTGCATCTGGAAAAAATGAGAACCGCCACGACGAGTTGAATCGTTCGCCGTTTCTGTTTAATGGGATTCACTTCCGTCTATCTACATGGAGATGTGGGTAGGGGAGTGTTTAGTATAGTTTTGTGTGAGACAAAGAAAAAAAATGACCGCATCTCCACGTGGTGAATGATGTTGATTGGGGCGAAGCTCGGGTGGTGCTGATGATAATGATTTTGGTCATAGGTATTGCTGCTTGCTGTCGGCGTTGACGCTTTGCCGCCGCTTCCCGAGCTCTCAACTCCGGCTACGCTTGGCGTTTTTGACGCTGTGCAGCAGCTTCCCGCGCCCTGGTCTCCGGAGCAGCTTGCTCTCTACGTAGACAGCAAGCTGCTTTCTTCTTTTTCTTTTTAGGGACGAAGCTCCTTAGGGGCTAGCCATGTCCGTATGTCCGTCCGCCGTAGGCCCGGCGTCGGGTGCTCGTGCTTCTGCTCGTGAGATCACGTGCTCACGAGCACGTGAGCACATGCTCACGTGCTCGTGTAGGGAAAAAAAAAAAAAAAAAAATAGAAAAAAAAAAGATGAAAAAAATTATGAAAAAAGAAAAAAAAGAGTAGGGGGTTCTGAGATGCCATCCCATCTGTCTGCTTAAAAAAAGAAAAAGAAGAAAACCACACATTCTCCTACTGACATGAATGAAAAGGCTCAAAGAAAAAGAAGAAAAAAAAGGGTAGGGGGTTCTGAGATGCCATCCCATCTGTCTGCTTAAAAAAAGAAAAAGAAGAAAACGACACATTCTCCTACTGACATGAATGAAAAAGCTCGGCATGCTGCGGCTCGGCGTCTACGCACACAAGCACCACCAGAGCTTCGCCCCAAGCAACATCATTCACCACGTGGAGATGCGGTCAATTTTTCATAATTTTTTTTCATATTTTTTTTTCCAATTTTTTTTTTGTCCTAGATGGGCACGTGAGCATGTGCTCACGTGCTCGTGAGCACGTGATCTCACGAGCAGAAGCACGAGCACCCGACGTCGGCCTACGGCGGACGGACATACGGACATGGCTAGCCCCTAAGGAGCTTCGCCCCTAAAAGTTGTAAGAAATGCAGTGGCTGACATGTATTCTCTTTCTGGTCTTGAGGTGTTTGAACAAAAAGAAGTTGTGTTCTAGTATATCCAGAACTCAAGTCGGGAGTATAAGAGACGCGGCACCGCAGGCCTCCGTAGTGTGGGCCATTGTCTTTCTCTGGTGCTGTGGTTCTTGTAAGCCAACAAAAAATGATTATCTTTCTCATTAAAAAGCAATACACTAGAAAAAAATAAAGTACAATGGCTGCCCCAAAAAAGTATTTGCCAAAAGAGAGCTCTACAATAAAAACAACTTCATTTTCTTTATTAATAAAAAAAGGAAAGACTAATTTCAAGCATTTTAAATGCTTGCAATGATAATATTCATTGCTCTAAAGGTTTTTCTTGCCACAATCATGCGTGCAACACAAATACATTGGCAGAATGACACTCGTATAATAGTTCATCTTTGCTTTAAAATGCAAAAAACAAAAAAAAACCTTAATTAACATAGTTTTGAGAGGCTTAATATTATTAATATAGATAACATAGCTTCGAGAGGCTACTACCCCAGTCAGACAGGCCAATTTAGTGCACTTCAACCAAGAACACCTCGCCTTTAGTGTCATATCTGTAGTGTGCTACACGGCTTCTTTCCAAAGAACACACTTGGTTTCAAGCGAGTTTGACGAACTCACTTCACTCGATCCAGTGCGTGGCCCTGGGACACAGAAACCAAAAACGTGGAATAAATTTTATTTTTTAAAAAGATTAGAAATTTGCAAAAGAAAGGACAGAAACTAGTGTCACTGCAAAAAAAAAAAAATAGTGGGGTGGACTTAGCCTCACAGCTTAGGTTGATTTGTACCGGGACTAGCGCAGCATTGAATCGATAGAAGACTACGGAAAAGTTAGTCATGCCAATGCTATCTTGGTTAGCGGAGGAGAATAGAGCCTACATTTGTTTCAGCATGTTGCTGTACGAGACGACATAATCATCATGGTCTAATAAGGCAGTGTCAGGGCCTCCTCGTAGACCTCCGTGGGACGAAGCGGAACGCCAAGGTTGGATCTTCTTCTTTATCTTGGCTTGCAATGATTGATCAGAATCCTTCAATTGGCCTAAAGAGCATTCATTGATGTAACATTGTTTTGTAGTGAGTCTTTATTAAAAAGACAAAATGTTGTCGAGACATTTATGCCCTTACAATAACATGTAACGTATCTAAAAGTACTTTACCCATCATTATTGGCATCGTTTGCGAGTAACACTAATTTTTCCCGTGTGGCATTGACACACTGAAGTGACATTCGGTAAGCTGAAGTGCACTAAATTAACTCGTCTGACAGGGGTATAACATAGGCTTAATGCTTTTAACCATCAACCCCCCCCCCCGAAACTTGTCAAGTAAAAGATGTACTCACGTGAGGACGGACACCTTGTCTGTTGGCAGACTAAGAGGCTGGGTGCCAAAGGTATCCGACATGGCCATCTGCGATGGGCAAAGGACAACCGTGGTCAGTGAGGCGGTTCGGAAGCCACCTTGAACCTTTTTCGTGAAAAAACTTTAGGTTATGCTGCCGGGACTCTATTCAATTCTTTTTTCGTCGCAGCGTGACATATTGCAAGGGGAAACCAAACAAGGTCAAACCGAAACCAGGGCCCCAACGCAGGCATTGTGACGTGAAAGCATGTAAGAGTAGAAGGGAGTCATTTTTTGTGACCACTCACCATTTTTTGTTGTAGTCGAGAAACCTCCTGCTCTTTGCACATCAGTTGCTGCGTGCCATGAAAGAAAAGGAAAGAAGAAAAATAAGGGCGGCATTTTTTTGCTGCCACCGATTTTGTCATTGCCTTGTCAGTTTGCGTCATTCAATCTCCACTGGGAAGGTTGTCAAAACTTTTTAAAAAGACAAACAGAAAGACCCTCACATTTCTGAGGTCACGGAATGGGTCTGCCTGCTGTGGCAGTCGAACCGTAGATTCCCTGCGAAGAAAGTGTGGAAGAAAAAAATTGGCTGCATGTTTGGTCATTCTGCTAAAAACATTTAAGGGGGAATGCTGGTCTTGGAGCTTTTCTTCTTTTTTTTATTACCAAACCCAATAAAACTGCACAAGCTTATTCAATTATTAGAGCTGATATCAAATATCTGGGCATTTTCTTAGTCAGTAGATTAGCCCTCAAGATAATTAAAACCCACCTGTCTTTGGAGGAACAATAAAGAAAAAACTGCTCAACAAAATATTCTGTTTAACACATGGCTAGATACTATGAAGTGTAAAAAATACAATGCTGGGAGTATTAGTGATCTTACTGCACATTTAATTTCAGTGATCAATGTGTAGGCTGCCAAGTAATAAGTAAAAAAGTCACTTGAAAAATTTCCTAAACCTATATTGAAAAATCTGCTTGCAACATTGTATGCTTCACAGATTTAGCTACATATTGCAAAACATTTATATCTCTAGCTGCCCTGCAACCTGCAAATTTGCTAGGAGCATAAAATTGTTGTCTTGGGAAAGCGGTGTTTTACAGTCATCTTCAAAGCACATCCAGCCCGCAGAGATATCATAAATTGATTTATAGTTCAAATATTCATCCCCAAACTGAGAAACCTGGTAAAATCAGAAGAACACTATCTGCAGATTTCAAAATTGCCACTTCCAAAAGATCAATGTTTTAGGGATTATTCGGCACCAAAGACCCATGTCCCCCCTTAAATGCAGCAGCTTTATAGGGTGGGTGGTGCTTTTAGTTTGGGTAATGCCGAGGGTGGAATGACCCTTAGTCTTTCAGTGCCCAGGGTGGGTGGTGCACTTAGTTCGGGTGTTGCCTAGGGCAGGGTTTTGTATGTAAACGGATTACATCACACCATTGTCTCCTTGTGATGCTGTGCGGGCTTCTCTTCAGCACCACCCCTATACAAAGCCTTTGTACTGAATTTTCTGGGTCAGCAGGAGAGGGGAAGCGCACTTTCCTGCTCTTTCTACTCCTCGTTTTGCGCACTCTTTTTACACCACCTGTTTCTGCTCCTCTCTTTCTTGCCCTTTCCACCCCTCTCCACTCCGTGCACTTTCTCACACCACCTGCCTCTGCTCCTCCCATTCCTGCCTGGGTCCGTAGCTCAGTCAGCACCACACGCAAATTCCACGGCAGTGACCGCAATCTAATTCCTGGCACCGGTAGGCATTCTTTTTCAAGACCGTTTAGCGGTTACTGACTGACTGACCTACACATTTCGTGCTTATGCGGCTTCTGAGGTTGGCTGGCCCTATAAAGCCACAACTTTAAAAATGTTTTGTTTCCTGCAAAACGTCAGAGAACCCACTACAGGCAGACGCTCATAACAAAAAAACACATACAGGCATAAAAGCTGAAGCTCAGACAGTACTCTGGACCAGATCAAACACCCTTACAACTACATACGAGAAACATTTGCTTTGCGAAAGGATGCAGCGACTGGCAAAACATGGTTTGACAACTGAAGTGCATCAGGGCTGGGTTGCTAGGACAGTCTTAGCTAAGACCAGATAAAAGAAAGCACTGCCAAGGCACGGCAGACTGGCACATGAAGTTGAGTCCTGAGAGGTCATGTGCTCCAGGCTTGGCAGGCTTCCTTTCACACAGCCTTAGCTAAGATGGTGTTTCTAAAGTCACCGACGGGGTGAGCTTCTGAACACCCAGCCTTCAGCATGTGCTTGTTGCCTTTCGCCGTGCAATGGCTGCGCGTGCTTGCCTGAGGATCATGAGACAACCCAAGCGTTATCAAAGGTAGGGGCTCGTGCTAGAGGAGGCACAACTAAAACTGCTCCCCATTATTCCTTTACTGTCGGTGAGTATGGCAAGTCAGCCCAGGTCTAGACCGAACATTAAGAGACAGCCACGGAAAAACTCACATCATGCTTGCTCCGTTGGGATCGTCGGCCTGAGAGCACGGGACGCCGAGCCTAGGGGCAAAGAAGACGCGGGGTTTTCAATTTCGTTTCAATCGCTCCAAACAAAAATTCCGCTTCCCAGTTTGGAGGGAAGCACATTCACTCACTGCATCTGCGAGACGAGCTCGGTGGACGGGTTGTTGTCCTCCTGATCCAGGGATTCAGCTGTCCCTCCTAAGCCTGCACGGAGGATGTGCACGTTTCGGCGGATTAACGAAATATATGAGCAAATATCGGAAACATATCAATAAAGGATAAGTTCCACGTCTGCTTATTGAAATGAGAATGAAGGAACCTGCAAGATGCCGCATTTACCTACATAATTGTTTACCTTTCTTTCCCAAAAACAGAGGCTACTTTTGGGAACACAACAGTTCGGGAGGCCGAAAGATTTCTTAGATAAACGGTTGCGATGGTGGTAGCGGTGTATTTGATGCACACGAGTAGGAAGAGGCCAGTTCGATGCCGCTTCTTTTTTTCCGCCATGCTCGCAGCCCAAAAGCAAGACAAAACTTCCCGTGTCAATGCAAGTTCCAAGCTGCGAACGGGCCTTCAGCGTTCCCCTTGCCCCTTGTTCGCCCCACATTCTTTCCTAAAGCACGATAAATTCAGGGCTCGGGGCTCTTTCAGGCCCCTTGCCAGAAGAACTGGACCCGACAAAGTTCCCAATGAGACGTCACCTTTGCTCTGCTCCAGCAGCCTCGTCAACTCGTCGCACCGGCCTTGGATCCTGGACAGTTCTTCGTCTTTGTCTTGGATGGCTCGACTGATTGCCTTTTCCAGAAGCCTCTGAAAGGTGACAAGGAAAATGGTTGCAGCAACAATTCTTTTCAATACAACTTAAAAAAAAAACTGGTCTGCCTTCTTCCCAACGTGCCACTCGACCAGGTGCTATGACCCACATACATTTTATTTCGGAATCTTATTCAACCTCAAATACAAATCCTTTATGTGACTGTTTTTTCTGCCTAACACACACAATAAGGTTCCAACCATTTGCAACTGCCTACGACGATTTTTGTATCATTGTTTCACCACAGGCTTGAAATAATTCTCGCAATGTTATGAACAGCCCCTTCTCACATAAACTAAGTGCATAAGTTTGATCTCGTGAATACCGCAAAGCCTTCAGTCTAGTTATATACCGTTCCAGGATAAGTGTGCTCTGTGTTGCTATATGAAACATTCTTGTTTTAGCAATCTTGGTTTAGGGTTAGTTCTTGTTTTGCCTGCAGGTGTTGCCACTCCTTCCCACCCCATTGACTTTCCCCGTCGGGTCGGCCTGTGTCCACAGAGAATTGGGGAATGGCGGGCTGCGGCTGGTCACGCTTCAATTTTCCTGCCAAATTTAGTTGGTGAACTGAATTTACGTATAGGTCATGTGACGTTAATTTTCCCTCTAAATCTTGCGGGGAAACAAAATTTTAGTATAGGTCACGTGACATGATGTCATGCGACGTCAACTTTCCCGCTAAATTTAGCGGAGGAACTTCATTTGTGTGTAGGTCACGTAATCAAGTCATATGACATCAGTCCCCTGATAAATTTAGCGGGAAAACTGAAATGGCGTTGTGGTTACGCGACTCCAATTTTCCCTCTGAATCCATCGGGGAAACTGGTCATGTGATATCACAGGCCACGGCTTCACGAAATGCGGCTTCATGGAATCTGGAGCAGCTAGCCAAAGAATGTTTCACGTTAGAAAGAAAACCTAGGAGAAAGTGCTTCAAGAGAGATTACTCACACAATGCACTGCTTCCATGTTGGCCTTCATAAAGGAGATTTGTTCTTCGTACTTCCTGCACAGGGACTTCAGCTCGCTTGCATGCCTGTCCGCGTCGCTCGAGGACGTGTCTACAATGTCCTCGATGGTGTCCTTCCCCTGCGTGAAACGGGCAGGAGGCACTTGGTAGGTTAGGGCAGAGATCTCCTCGAACCCAGATTCTAGAAACTGGAAGGCTCTCGCGATACTCTCAAAAGTTGCCTCGGGTCCCAAATTTCCATTGTTCCCCTAACAAGATGGCCTTTTTTCAGCTTATACCGACTCAAAATGACCTTTTAATGATCACCATGCTTATCCCCGTTTCACGTGCGATGCTGAAAAGCAAACGTCGGGGCTGCCACGGCGGTGGTACTACCGTTCTGCCCTCATGCGAGATGTCTCGAGACCACTCTAAGTACGGAACACAGATACAGTCGCCGACCGTTTTTTCGAACTCCGATAATTCGGACTTGTTCGATATTTCGGACCTAAAGGCGGAACCGTGACTTACCCCATAGAAATAGTGTTTATTCACGACCAATGTTTCGGACAGCTTGAAGTCCGAAAGTTTGATTATTCGGACAAAATCGTGGCGAGCGATCAGCGGAAAATACCATCGAGAAGCGGCCATTTTGAATTCTATGTTGGCTGCAGATGGATTGGCTTGGTTTGGCAGCGCTACTTGAGTACTCCTGAGTCCTACCGCTAGGTGACGCTATGCTAGCCCTTTTTTTTGCATTTAGCTGCATGTCATCATCATCATCATTATTATCATTTTGCATTGTTTTTCCGTTTCTTCGCGTCGCCAGTCGCCATTTTGCGCTCGTGGATTTGCGCTTTTTATCTCGTTCGGACAGCACTGGCTTGGACGTCATGGCCCCATCTGTTGTTCTGCCACCGCAATGTGTCGTTAAGAAGCGCAGAAAGTACTCGACCATAATGCTAGGAAAGAAGGCAGTGATTCTCAAGCTAACAGAAAGTTGCCGAACGCAAACGGAGGCGTAACCTGACACAAGGCACTATTTACGGCTTTCTTAGGCCCACTTGGAAGTAATAAAGCAAGTTTTTCAATCTGCTGATTTTTCGGACTGCTCTATTATTCGGACGTTTTTTCGGTCCCTGCGAAGTCCGAATAATCGGTCGGCGACTGTAGCTTCATAACTCTTGAAACTTTGAGCGTGGTGGTGACTGAGCTTGCCTTCGACTGAGATTCCTCCCATTCCCGCTGCATCTTAAGCCTGGCCTCGTCGATTGCCTTCTGGATGGCCTCTTCGTGGCATCGCTGAAGCCTGCAAGGAGCAAAAATGTCACTTCTTTTTGCTCTTTTGTTCAGCTCCCAGAACAAAGGACATGAAGTGGGTCAAATGGCGTGGGGTATTATAATTCAAAACTTGGCTTCCAAAACAGACCCGTGCAAGATACGTCGGTAATTGATCGTTGGATCTCGACTGAGAACATGCTGAACACGGCGATATTAACCCCGAGACTGGGGCATTTAAAGAGTAACAACAAAAGAAGCAAATAGCACTAAAGTCTGAGACATACCTAAATGCTAACTGCAGCAGGATGGCGTACATACGCATGTAGAAAAAAAAAGGTCCCAAACCATGTGATTCAAACCCTCTTAAAACCACACTAATTCACAAACCACAAACACTCCTCACGGAACGGTTCTTTGAAATATCCAAACAACCCAACGTGTAATAATAATAAAAGAAAAGTTCATACTACAGAGACAAAATTACCAAGCATAAAGACACGCTGATCCAGAGTCCAACCAGAACTATAAAGCACACCTAAGCAAAATGGTCTCAAACAGCTAAAGGCAACCAAAAGCCCATAACTCGGATCAGTGGATGAAAGAGAGGAAGGACACCGCAGTAAAGTGACATCTCATTACTATGGACACTCCTGTCCCCCCCATGATGTGAGTTGTCCATAGTAACGGAAAAAAAAAAATGAGTATTTTAATTTACCCAGTTCTCCCCTGAAAATGTTGTCTATGTAGAGAGGTATTCATATCAACATGACGCGACCTAACCGTAACTCTGCTCGTGCATAGCAGCACACTCCACCTCTACGTAGCAGAAAGCTGACAATGCGGCTCATCTCTTTGTTGTGGCACCGTGAGGCATTCAGTGCAACGGTCTCTCGACTCACCTGTCGATCTCCTGCTGGTGGAGTTTGGCCAGCTCGTCCCTGAGCCCCTGCTCCCGCTTGGCAAACTCCTGCTGGCACTGGGCCAGGAGCTCCTCTTTGTCCAGGATGTAGTGGGCATTCAGCCGGTTCTCCAGCCCCTGGTGCTCCACAAACAGCATCTGGATCTGACGGTCCCTCTCGCAGATGCACTGCGGAGCAGCGCTGCATCAGTCCAGCTCAACCCCCATCAACGCAAACTTGCTGATATCTAATTAAAAAGGTTGGGGGGGGGGGGGTAGACATAGATCCACATAGATCCAACCAAGCCCTGATTAGACACCAAATGTTTCGAGGTTTTCTCAGCCTCTTCTTCAGGGGTGAATGCGGCAATGGCCATTTAGACTGCTCCTCGACAGCCACCGCCACAGTCGCCCTCGAAGAAGAGGCTGAGCAGGCCCTGAAACACTGGGTCCCCAATTAGGGCTTGGGTGAATGTTGTCTAGCTTTTAATTAGTCTGCCTTAACCAGACAGATGCCTGTCAAATGTTCACATTTGCTGATATCTGTGTTACCTTTTAATAAGAACACTTTTAGGTGCTGGTTTTCAAGCCTACAGTGTCACAAAGCATTGCCACAAAAATGTGATGACACGGCTAGTCACGGCCAGTCACGCGGTCTAAATTTAAAGGGAAAACTCGACAGAGGGATGTCACGGTATCACGTGAGATAATGTCCCATCACGTGATGCAGTGTAACATCACTTTAAACTCCGTCACGTGACGCAATGTCAGGTGAGACTGTCTTGCAAAACAAGGTGTAAAAGCCAATGCTGCCATCTTTCTTTCATATCCTGAACTTCAATCCAATGTTGAAGTATGTTTGTCGGACGCGAGCACAAAGTAACCCCCATAAAAGTTCCTTAATTTCTTGTGTGTCCAAATTGGCACCCTTTTGGAACACGCTATCAGATGCGCGTTTAAGTTCAAACGTCAGTTGGCGATCCTGGACTACTTCGAGAAATAAAAGTGAGCTTAAGCTAGATTTTTTCCACCCTTTTTATTTTATTTTTTTAAAATCAAGCTCCGAATAATTTACCGTAAAATCTTGTAAGGGTGCCCCTCCCCCGAGAGATCGCCCATCCCGTTGTTCTGGCTAAATATCTGTAACATAAAAATTCCAAAACACCGCCCACCCCCCCCGACTCCCATTAGACGTCAAGCGATGTTCGACGAAAATTGTGCATCAACGGCGCGATCAGCGGTACCGGTGTGTCCGAGACGCGAGTTCATAGTGGGTTCCTGCGTTTTTGTCCGAGATCTGCGCGCAATATCGGCTTGCGTAACATGCGAGTTGTTTCCGCGTGTATATTGCATCGTGAAATGCGAATCTGCTGCGTTCGCGATTTGCGGTATCCGTTTGCGAGTTCGTAGCGGATTTCCATGTTTTTGTCCGCTATCTGCGTGTGCGACATCGATTTTTAGCTATAAGTAACACACACGAGTTGTTCCCGCATGTATATTGCATCGTGAAATGCAATTCTGTTGCGTCCACGATCTGCGGTATTTGTTTCTGTGACATGCGAGTTTGTAGCGTATTCCAGTGTTTTTGTCCGTGATCAGCGCGCGCGATATCGGTTCCCGTGACAGGCAAGATTGTAGCGGGCTCCCGCGTTTTTATTATTGCACCATGAAGCTTGAATCAGCTGCGTCCACGATCTGCGGTATCCGTTCCCATGAAATGCGAGTTCTCGGCGGGTTTCCGCGAGTCCTTCGCACCGTGAAACGCGAATCTGCCACGTCGGCCACTTGCGGTATCCTTTCCCGTGACATAGGAGTTTGTAGCAAATTCCCGCGTGTTTATCGCATCGTGAAACGCGAATTTGCCCTGTCCGCAATCTGTGGTATCAGTTCCCGCATCACGTGGTTTGTAGCGGGTGCCCCGGCGCTTATCATTAATTTTTGATACAGTTTTGCTGTGGCATCCTAAAGATAGCCCACCCCATGTTTTTCACCATTTCTCTCTTCATATTGGGTGGGCGTCCTTACGGGATTTTACGGTAATCTAATTTCGAGGTTTTGTTGAGGTCAAATGAATGCCAGCTTACTGACCTATGTTTACTCAAACTTTTTTTTGAAGTTGTAGTGCTTGAATATTAACAATTTAATCGCAGTAAATTCCTCGAGAGGAACCCATATTTACCGTATTTACATAATTGTAAGTCGATTTGATATTAAGTCAACCCCCCGCATAGCATGTCAATAAAAAAAAAAAAATAAAAAATTATACTTATGCATTGTAGCAAACATGGGAGAGTGACAGGGTGCCTCTTTCGAACTCCTGGCCTCCAGTCATTCTCACTCTGTCTTTCGTTTGTACTGGTACTGTTGTTCCCGTCGTCATCGCTGCTATGTTCCCAAACCATGCCGTCGGTGTTGCCCATTGAAATCTCGCACTTCGCAGACGACCGCATCAACTGCATCTTCTGTGCTTGCTCGGTGATTGCGTCGCACGTCATCGGTAGAGATTGATGGTGCACTTCTGCAATGTTTGTTGCAAGCTTGATCTCTAACTCCAGAAAGCATCCGGATGTATCTAAATTTTGGCCCGCGGAAGCCTCTTCGTTTGCCGTCACATTTAACAGATCCCGTACCGTTGCAGACGCCACTGACGTGACACTTTTTTTCGACGGATCGAACATGCACTCAGCGGCGCAGATGCTGGTTGCTCTCGAACAAATAATGGTGAATAACATGTATAGAAAACCTAAACTGCCTGGGTCACGTATGTCAATAGACATAAACAGTTGGCACTCCAGCACAGTCGCGCAATTTCGACACTTGACCAAACAAAGTGCGACATTGCATTGCGCGAAAACAAGCAGCCGGGAGTGAGGGCTGTTCCACAGGCTGTTCTGACGTGGATCTTACGTCAAGGGCCGCCACCCCCAGGACACTCGGGCACACTGCAGACCGACGGGAGGTGCGGTATATTACTGCGCACCGTTCATCACCGTACATTAGGGCTGAATTGCGAATCGCGTTCAAGCAAATTAAAAAAAAAAACAAGCGCACAGAATGGCTATATGCTATAGGTACAGCTGGCTGAACTCATAACAAGCCAAGGTATTCTTGATATCACGATTGCTTAGTCATTGTCAGAAGTGGGATGCTTTATTTCCAATTATAAGTTGACCCCCCCCCCCCCGGGGTTCAGATTTTCAAAAATTGAAAAATGGGTCGACCTACAATCACGTAAATATGGTACGCTTTGAACCAGTTCCCCTCATCAATGAATCCTTGAAGGGCACGGTGGGACCGAGATGGCTATATCGCTAAACCCCTCTGTATTCTTCACCCAGGTTACGCTGTGCGCCCTTGCTCAGCAACTGTCATTCGCACTGAAGAATGATGTCAGCAGCCTGGATCTACCGGCAGTGAACTTCGACTGGCCATTTGCTGGGACGCACCACGTGACATCAACGACATTCGACTTCTTGAAGACAACGCCACCTGCTGAAGGGTATAAAAACGACCGCATCAATGATTTCTTCAGAGGGCACGGCGGGACCGAGATGGCTATATCGCTAAACCCCTCTGTATTCTTCACCCAGGTTACGCTGTGCGCCCTTGCTCAGCAAGTGTCATTTGCACTGAAGAATGATGTCAGCAGCCTGGATCTACCGGCAGTGAACTTCAACTGGCCATTTGCTGGGACGCACCACGTGACATCAACGACATTCGACTTCTTGAAGACAACGCCACCTGCTGAAGCGTATAAAAACGACCGCATCAACGATTTCTTCAGAGGGCACGGCGGGACCGAGATGGCTATATCGCTAAACCCCTCTGTATTCTTCACCCAGGTTTGTGGCAAATATGCTTATACCTGCTTTCGTAGTGACTGTAGAGGCATTGTTGTCCTGCCGTGCCCGGCGACATGCGCATGTCTTCTTGTGAATGCGTGGAATGTCATTTTGATTCTTCTTGCTGGGGATGTTGAGCAAAATCCTGGCCTTATGCAGAGCTAAAATCAATGATGAACGCCATGCTTCTTTCCCAGAACGAACTGAAATCGAAAATTGAGAACTTAGCTGCTTCTCAGGACAAGCTTGAATCTACAGTTAACACTCGAATGAATGAAGTGATGGCAGCAATAAAAGAACATAAAGTAGAGATACAGGCATTACAGGCCGAAGCTACATCGTTCAAAAGTAATCTTCAATTGCATCAAAAACGCCTCGACGACTTGGAGGACAGAAGTAGGCGCCGTAATCTTATCATTTTTGGTGTTCCCGAGCCTGATCGTGAAAACGCTGCAGGGCTTAGAAAACAGATAATTGAGGAGCTGATAGGGGAAAAACTCGGTGTGGTTGTCAACTCAGTTGAAAGAGTGCATAGAATTGGAAAAAGAAGCCACGATAAAGCACGACCTGTAATCATGAACTTTTTTGACTATAACGAGAAGTTGAAGGTATTAAAGAATTGCCATAAACTAAAGGGAACACCAGTATCGATAAACCACGATTTTTGTCAAGGCACTTTAGCAAAGCGCAGCAAACTGTGGTCACATTCTGGGGAGTTTAAAGCTCGAGGTCATAAAGTTTCTCTTGATTACGATAAGCTGCGAGTGAACGATGATGTGTATGAATGGGACGAGGAGAATGATTGTCTAAAATGTATTCGCTCTCAAGTACAACGAAGCAGAGATGACTGACTCGATTGCAAACAATTGCGCGTTGTTCTCATAAATGCCAGAAGCATTGTCAATAAAGTTCACGAGCTTGAAGAAATCCTATTTACATATGATCCACAAATCATAGCGATTACAGAGACCTGGTTATCAGCAGACATATCAGATTCCGAAGTAGTTCCCCCAACGCACAAACTGGTTAGACGTGATCGAGGCTCCCGAGGAGGGGGAGTAGCTTTAGTAGTCAAAAAGGAAATTATTTGCGCTACTATGGACGAAATAGAAGACAATGAAAGTGTGTGGTGTCAAATGGATTATCTTGGGTTCTCGGCTCTTGTAGGTGTGATCTATCGGCCCCCCGCCTCGCCTGAGTTGTTTTTGGAAAAAATTCAGTCTTACATGGAGCAAAAATACAAACCTAATCAAAAAGTCATATTAGCCGGGGACTTTAACATACCGACAATTGATTGGCACACTTTACACCCAGGTACGACGGACGTAAAGAACTGCAACTTGTTGCTTGAATTGATGCTAAATTTTAATCTCATTCAGCTTGTTAAAGAGGGTACAAGAGTCACTCAAAGCACGGATAACGTACTAGACCTTATATTTGTTGGAAATTTCCCAGAGGACACTACTGTGAGTGTTTGCGATGGTATTTCTGACCATAAGCTTGTTTTACTTACCTCAAATTTTTGTCCTGTCAAAAAGAATCACACGAGTAAATGTCTCTTTAACTTTTCGGCTGCCGATGATGAAGCTGTTATAGATTCACTTGACCTCTGCTTCAGTGACTTTGAGGCGGGAGGTGACGTATCAACTTTGTGGAATACCTTTAAAAACATTACTGCATCATGTCTTGATAAATTCATACCAAAATTTCAGAAAAAGAAACAGCACAACCCCTGGATAACAAGGGACATAATACATTTGAAAAGCGCTATATCTCGAAAACGCAAATCAGCTCGTAAAGATAATAATGTCATATCTTCCCTTTCAGTAACACTGAAGCAAAAAATACGGAGCGCTCGAGATTATTTTTTTGGAACGACACTTGTAAACTTCATGAAAAACGCGCCGCAAAGGTTTTGGGGATATCTCTCTGACAACAATAGGACTGTGACCAACTTCACAATGATGGTTGTGGGGTTACTGACCCTTACCAAATTGCCAATGAGCTTACAGCACATTTCATAGTGTTTTTGGTCGTCGGGGCACGACCGAAAATACAATCAAACTTTTTTCTCTTTCCTCTAATGTAATGCAAGACATAAATTTAAACGTGAATGGCATTCGCCTTCTCCTTTTAAAACTTGATGTAAAAAAGTCTTCCGGCCCTGAAGGTATCCCTAACGCCTTTCTGAAGCGTTATGCGGACATGATTTCGCAGTATTTGTATGTTTTGTTCAATGCATCCTTGGATCAGGGATGCCTGCCTCCTGATTGGCTGTGTGGCAAGGTTGTGCCGGTGCACAAGGACGGGAGCAAACTGCTGGCTGCGAACTACAGGCCGATATCATTAATCAGCAGTTGCTGCAAACTGCTTGAACACGTAATTTCCAGCCACATAACTTTGTTTTTAGAATCCAATAACATATTAGCCAGCTTTCAGCATGGGTTTAGAAAAAAGCTATCAACCACGACTCAACTCGTATCAGTTGTACATGACTTCGCCAATGCTATCAACGAAAGGAAACAAATTGACGCAATATTTTTGGATCTATCAAAAGCTTTTGATAGGGTACCGCACTATCTACTGCTAAGAAAACTGCAGCGTGTAGGAATTTCTCCCCGCCTTGTGAACTGGATTTCCGCGTATCTGACGAACAGAACGCAGTTTGTAGAAATTAACGGTTGTCAATCGCAAAATCTTGATGTCCTGTCAGGTGTTCCCCAAGGGTCTGTCTTGGGACCCCTTTTATTCTTGATATACCGTATTTACCCGAATATAGGTCGACCACGAAAATAGGTCGACCCCTATTTATTGAACCCACCGAGAATAAAAAAAAATAATTCGAATATAGGTCGACCTTTTTTTCTTTTTTCAGGAACAGGGAAAGTTAGGGAAAAAGAAAGAAACAAATCTTTATTTACAGCACACTCGGCTAAATCGCAGGGCGATGCCAAAAACTTAATCATCGTCGGATATGTCGTCGTCGTCCGAAGCTTCGTCAACTTGGTAGACATCCTCGCAAATTCGCAACAATACACAATACCTCACTGACGCTGTCCGTTGTAAAATGACACTGCGCAAGACGCAACGAAGGAAGGTGGAGACCGGAAGCGACGAAAGACCAAATACAAATACGCGTGCAACGCCGGAGTCGCGAGCGGCCGCAAGCAACAAGCTAAAGTAACCTCCGTTGTTTCTTTTTTCTCTTTTTTTTGTTTGTGGGCATTTGCAAGGGAGAGCCATGGAGGGCAAAGTCCATGGCGCATCGCGTTCCTCTCCCTCCCCTTGCCCAGCGAGGGGAACGCTACAGGCGTGATTTCGAAACCCGAAGCCCGAGGGACGTGCGCGAGCGGCGGCCACGAAGGAGGGAGGGGGGAAAGGAAAGGGGGGGGGGGGGGGGGGGCTGTTGTTTGTTGCTGTTGCGGTTGCTCTCGTGCATCAAAGGCTTTTTGAAACATGAAGCGGCGCAGAACGCAGGCTCGGCTCGGTGATTCGAGCTCCATGCCCCTCGGTAGGGTCGCAAAATTTGGTCGCGAATGTAGGTCGAAATTCTTTGGTCACGATTATAGGTCGACCCTTAATTTTTGACAACATTTCCGGAAAAAAAAAGGTCGACTTATATTCGAATAAATACGGTATGTCAATGACATAGCCGACAACCTTGACTCGGGTGTGACTGTGAAAATGTTTGCAGACGACTGTGTGATTTATACTACTGTCCTTAACACCTCGGACCAATTATCGCTTAACGAAAACTTGTGTAGAATTGCTGACTGATGTGAGAGGTGGCAGATGGTTATAAACTACTCGAAAACATGCGCTCTTACAATAACACACAAGAAATATCCTCTCGAATATACGTATCATGTCCGCGATAAACTCATTGAATCTGTGAATGACGTAAAATACTTAGGTCTAACTATTAATACGAAACTTAGCTGGGACACCCACATAGACAATACTTGCGCCAAGGCCTACAAAAAAACTGTGTTTTTTAAGAAGGAAATTGGGAGCGTGCAATTGGACTGTCAAACTTTCAGCCTATAAAGCCCTTGTTCGCCCAGTTATGGAATATGCGTCAATCGTGTGGGACCCGCATTTAAAGGGCAACTCCGGCCAAAACTCAAAATGAAATAAATTACTGGTATCGGTGTAGCGGCACAAAATACGACCCCAGCCAAAAAATTACGTCCGGGCGACGCCGAATTCTCAACTAATGCCGATAATAAAAATGCGACCCGCCGCGAGCCGCTGCTCCTTAGCGGGCGGCCAGCGGGTTGCCGATCGCTAAAGCAACATTGGGCCGTGACGTCAGTATAGTTCTCTTTTTTCCTCCTCCGGTCCTGGCGGGCGCACCCGTTGCGCGCGCTTCTTTGTGCCGCTACCACAGCTACTTCGGCTTGTGATTGCGTGTTTAACCGTTGCTTTTATCTGTAGCCCGTGTAGCTTCGGTATAGCCTTTTGTTTATTTGCTTGTGAGGACTCCAAGACTCGTTTTAGCGAGCATCTCGGTGCGCCCAAGACTGCCCAGCTGTTCTTTGGAAGATGCCGAGTGCAACTTGTAGCGCTGTGGGCTGCGCAACCCGGAGGTGCTTTTTCATAAGTTTCCAACGGATCGGAAATTGGAGGAGGTGTGGGTGAACGCAGTTCGACATGTGGACTTTGGAAAGCCTCGGACATTCAATGGAGCATTCACGCTCCAGTGAATGTCCGTTGAATGGGGAGGGGTGGGCATGTAAAGTACAACCACTAACTAGCTGCAATCACTGAAGTTTATAATGAAAAGGAAAACAGAATGTTCTGCTTTGCGTCACTGCTTGTTTACTACGCAATCTCGTGCGTAGTACACAGGTTCGTAACGACTACTAGCGAACAGCCGGCGCGTGAAGCTCGATCATGCGATATAAACATTCGCCTCCCAATCGTTCGAACCCGTTTCGCAGCAGTTTTAATTAACATTGCGCTTGTGGATACCATAAAGGACTTTAAAAAATCGCGAAAGTTTGGATTTGTAAGTTCAACACTAATTTACCCAAGTTCGGCTGGAGGTAAATATAATATTTAAAAATGCCCTAAAAAAACAAAAACACTTGCCTTAGTCAAAAGTTACGAAGGAAAACTTTTAAAATCCTATGTATTCTAATAAAAAATTGTTGTAGGTGGGGGTGAAAATGTAGAAGGGAAAGAAAGTGTTCTTCTCACCTTGCTAACATTCTCTGTTTTCCTCTATCACCCACACAAACTTTTGCTAGCATTGAGAAGAAAATGTCTGCCTAATGAACTTTCTTTTTCTTTTTTCTTTTAGTGCGGCAAGTTTTTTATCTTACAAATTATATTCACCACCTAAACGCACTTATGTGGTAAATTAGTGTCGTAGCTTACAAATTCGGATTTTACACGCCTGAGGAAAAAAGAACGAAAAAACAGACGTGTACAGACCAGCACACGTCTGTTCGGGTGCCGCGGCCCGCACCGGAGAGCTTTAAAGCTTCGTGTCTGGGACTGACCCGCAGCGCGAAAGCGAGAGGGCCCCCAGTACTGTACGTCCCTGGCAGCGCGGCGTGGAGCAACGCAGCTCCATCCACGGAGCCCCGATGACAATTTAGGCGTAGCGACGAGTACGGGAGACAGCACACACGGCGACAGCCGCTGAGTACGGCACCGAACGAGTTCACTCGTTTTCCAGTCGCTAGCTTTTGGGTATACAAGCGACGAGTATGGCATAGTGCACGCACAGCGGCGGCCGCCGCGTGCGGCACCGAACGAGTTGACGGGTTTTCCAGTCACTAGCTTTTGGGTATACGCACTAACTCTCGCTACATATGCTGGATAACTACCACATACACAGAATGAAAACAAAATCAGCCTACCTTCTATCTTCAGACAGCTAGCGCAACAGAGGTAGGTGCCGCTTAACCTACGTACTCGTTTAACGAGAATGATGTTGACGTCACGTCCACGATTTCCAGTGTTGCCGGGGCCTCGAGCGGCTAGTTCCGGTTTCGTCGGCCGCGCCCCAAACAGAACTTTGAGGCGTCGATATCTTTAAAACTACGCACGATAACGAGAAAAAAATTACACCTTGCAATTCAGGGACGCTGGCTGCGCTAAAAACAGTCATAATACCAAAATCGAAACTATGGACCGGAGTTGCCCTTTAAAGAAAGATATAGAAAAAGTGGAGAGGATTCAGCGACTAAGTGCACAATTTATTTTTTCTGATTTTAGGCGCCTCTCCTCGGTTTCTGTAATGTTGAATAGATGTGGGCTAGAATCTCTCGAAGCCAGGCGGAAATTTGCAAGATTAAGTTTTTTTTATAAACTTTATCATAACGAAACTGGTTTAAGTAAAGGCTTGTATATTCAGCCACCTCCTCAGCGCTCAGCAAGGCTAAACCACTCAAAAAATGTCAGACAATATGCTCCTAGAAATAATCTATTTAAGTACTCCTTTTTGTACGAACCATTGAAGACTGGAACTCACTGCCGTCAGACTGCGTGAACGCTTCAACCTCCAATAGTTTTGACTCCTTTCTTATAAACATGTTGTAACCCTCTCCTGCTAGGATGGTGGAAAACCATCCGCAGTATTACCTAAATAAAAAAAAAAAAAAAAAAGAGTCTTTCTGCTCTAGCAAAAAAGCACTGTGAATTGAATCCAATATAACAAAGTATACGGTTCATTAAAGCTTGGGTTTGGGCTAGTTGGTTACTCATTGTATTTGTTCTGCGCTGCTAAGGTTTACGAACTTGGACAAAGGAGGCTAGAAGGACTACACATACACACGAAGGCGCAACTAACAACTGGTTTATTTTTCCTTCCACACCATGGATGAAAGAAAAAACACATAGAAAAGAAAAAGTACTTTTTCTTTTCTATGTGTTTTGTGATCATGCTCTGCCCACGCCCAAACGCAGAGAACAGAGTCAGTTGATGAAAGGGATGCGACTAGGTCAGAGAGCCAGTAGCCCGTTTTGTAGGTCTGAGAGATTGGCTTCCAATGTGATTAACCCAAAAGCAGACTCGCTGGCTTGCCCACGAACAATGTGCAGACCACTCGAGTAAATATAGAAAACCAAGGCAGTAGTGCCCACCTCGTTCAGGTCTTGGACTTCTTCCTCGTGGCTCTTCTGGAAGGCCCGGAGCCGCTCCAGGGTCGACTCTTGCTCCAGCTCGTGCTCCAGGACCATCTTGGCAAGCACGGACTCATGCTCCTGTTGAAGGGTGCTCCGGAGCTGGGAGGAACCCAAAGCAAGTGGGCTCGTTTGCACCCCCGGAAACACAGGCACACTAGCTGGGTCAAAAACCTTTCGTGAACTTCTGCCATCGGCACTTGAGGAGCCCTCAATGTGCCGAGGGTTTTGAAAGGATTCCATCAACACCAGTTGTTAAAGGGACGCCCAAACCAATTCAAAGATATTCTTGAAGAAATGGTAATATTCACATTTTAAGAGGCTTAATGTAGTACTCAAATTTCTCAATTTTAATCAGATATGCATTAGAAATAAGGCAAATATATTTACTATTCTGTAATCTTTCGGTCTCTCACAGACATCTATGGTAGCACACTGAAACATCACGAGCGCGACTGCATTCTCTCCAGCTATGTGTGCGGCGCGACGGCACTATCGGTTTCAGTTTTCGCTTCAGCGATTTCTGAAGCAAAAAATCGCCCGGTTACATTAAAACTTCGTCAGCATTGTCCAGGGTAGCTCTGCTGAACGTCACGACCGCAAAGTCAATCTTCAAGAAGCTAGTTTTATTTTTTAGTATTTGCTTGACCACACGCACAAATAAAAATAGTCTGCTGTGTTTCTGCATGTCTTCTACATGCCCTTTTTGTACAGGTTTTAATTTAGGAGTCAGATAATTACATTAGTATACTGGGTGTTTCAGCAAAGACTTTCAAAAATTCCTTCCAATTGGGTAGTTGTGAAAAGTAGAACCTCTTTTCAGGAACAAACTGCCAGCCATGGCAGATGTCAGGTATTGCAAAAGAAACAACCTCATTAGCTAAATAATGAACTAAAATTGACTTGTAACTTTTTCAATCATTAAAATTAAACACATGGTTTCGAACAAACTCGTTGAGCGTCATCAAAAACCCCTAAATCAGCCAATTACAGAAAGATTTAAACCACGTGTGAAGAGCGGGAGTGCGCTAAAGGTACCGATCGTGCAGTAGGTACAAGGCCGGCGGCGAGAAATTGCAAATATCCTTATCATCCATATTTTCGCATCGCAGCTTTAAGGGGAGGCACGGCCTAGGAATCGCGATTTTTTCAAAAAATTCACGTTTTTGGAAAATAGGCTGACCAGCTTTTACAACTCATAAAGAATGCTGTCCAAAAATTTTATTCCTGTAAGTAAAGTATTTACTCCGAAATAAATTATTTTCGACGAGCTGGCGGCCGCACGTATGCGCCGACGACGCGGCCGATTACGAAAATGTGCTATTTTCAAAGCGCGCTCCCTCCGCGTTTCTTAGGACTAGCATGGACAGGCCCCCCTCGTTGGAATGAGCGTCTCGCCCTCTTTCGTTTTGTTCGCAGCATTGTTCGCGATATCATGATATCATGCTCACAAACCGTAAAACCCCGTAGAAAACATAGCTGAGCACGCTCTTATTGGTCAAGCTGGCGAAACAAGAGCTCTGATTCGCTAGGACGAGCCACGTGACGTCATAATCGTCTGCTAGCGCGCAATTTCTGTCAGTCGTTGTTTCGTTTGCTAGCTGCTCTACGCGCCCTTGACCGTTCTTCGACTTTCTATCGCTACGATGCCGGCGACTTTCCGTAGCAAGCCTTCGCCGTTCAATTTCGGTGGCCGCAAGCGGTTTTCGAAGCGAAGAGGGAGCGGACGACCTCCCAAGGAAGAAGACGGGAGCGCATCTTCGCCAATTCCAAGCGCTCCGCCGTCGCCGAGTGCCTTGGAATCGCCCATCGCTTCGCTGCCTCCCGCCGAACGTCACCCGGAACCATCGGCGTCCGCATCGTCTTTGCCGGTGACCGAAATCTCAAGTGAAGATGACCTCACTGCAATCGAGTGGAAGATTGCGATGATGCAACGAAAGGCGCCCGCAAAATATTCCGAGCCCAACGAGCCCGACGATCCCGAGAAGCAGCTAGGCCTAACCGAAGGCGAAGAGCTCGACGGCTACCGCTTGCTTGGCGTGTCCTGCATCGAAGCTTTAGTGAGTGCTTTACTGTGCCCCGAGTGCGCAGGATCTTCTCTCAAACTGTCCGAGACCGGAAGGGCGTCCTCCTTGCGTTTGTTGTCTTGTGCCCAACTTGTGGAGAAGTCGCGAGAGCTCCACACTCTGTGAATATTAGTGACACGCGACAGAACGATCTCGCAGCGCGCATCGGTCTCTCGTCACGCGACTGTGGCGTGAGCTTCACAAAATTAACTCATCTTTTTACCGGATGAACATGCCGCCGCCGATCTGTTTGAAGACGTCCCAGAAAGTTGCCGCGAAGGTACACGATGCAGCCACAGCGGCACTATTTAGGAAGTTAATTAGTAAACTTTAGTTTGCTATTTAGCTAGTTAGATTGCATCTTGCAATCCCTAACGTCTGCCGTAGCTGGCAGTTTGTTCTCGAAAAGAGTTCATTTATCTTTTCTCAATTGTCGTATTGGCAGGAGTTTTTAGGGGCGAAGCTCCTTAGGGTCTAGCCTTGTCCGTCCGTCTGTCCGTGCTCACATAAAAAGAAAAAATGTTTGCGCAGTTGACAGGATTCGAACCTGTGCGGGGAGACCCCAATGGATTTCTAGTCCATCGCCTTAACCACTCGGCCACGACTGCGGGACGAGTAGGGGGATCTGAGATGTGGTAGTAACTCAAGAGCTGGGGTTTCTGTCATGGATGAAACGTTGCATGAAGCCGCTCAACGTCTATACAGGAGAGGGTGCTGCGGTCAAATGCGTATATAATCGCGTTAAACTTTGCATGCATTGGCTCAACGTTTATAGACGAGAGGGCGCTGCGGTCAAATGCTCAAATGCGTATATAACCATGTTCGATACCATACAATCTCTTTCTGACATGGACCGTTGACTTAAGCGGTGGAGATGCGTTCCCATGGCTTCTAGCGGACCCAAGTTGATCCGCCAGAAGAACCACTGGCTCTGCATTTCACCGACCATAAAGCAGTAATAATGAAGTCGAAACGCAACCCGGAACTCAGCACTACCTATGAGCAATAAAGAAAAATCAGCACCATCAGCACTACCTATGAACAATAAAATCAGTATCATCAGCACCACCAGAGCTTCGCCCCAATCAACATCATTCACCACGTGGAGATGCGGTCATTTTTTTAGGTCCTTGCCAAGACGCTCGGACATAAAGTACGGAGACACACAAACAGACAGGAACGGCGATGGAAGAACCTACGCTGGTCAGGGCGAGCGCCGAGTCGTGCCGCAGGCTGTCCACAAGCTGGGACAGCTGCTGAAGCTGCTGCTGGTACAGGTGGACCTCCCGGTGGGCGTCCTCCAGCTTCAGGCGCTCCACCTCCAGCTGGTGGCGCAGCTCTTCGTCCGAACTGCGACACTCACGGCGCACGCGCTCCACTTCTGCGGCCACCGCCTGTGCCTGTGTAGTACACGAAGGCAGGTTAGCGGCGCACACTTGTCCCCTCAAATGCACAAGGACAAAGGCAGCACCAAACTATAGTCACTAACAAGACGAGAACGACGGGATGTCTTCTTCGGCTGCCCAGCCTCCAGAACGCACTTGTTGCCTTCTAAAGCCTTGGCTGTGCGTGCACGCTTAAGGGGCAGCACTGCTTCTTAAAGCTTTCTTAATAAATTGTGATCCAATTCAAAGGAAATTTACATAGCTAATCTGCCTTTACAGTCTCACTACAAATATGCACAGTAATCCATCATTATAACAAAGCCAACGGGACAGCAAAATTTATTTTTTATATAATTGGTAATTCGACAAAAGCGATAGAGAGCCCAAAAACAGTGACAGCAGCCTTGAAGGTGGATGGCGACACTGCGGAACACATTGACCATGTATTTAATCAAACAAACCTTGGTTATGAACATCTCGCGACAGCTTTACCGAATAAAAAAAAAGAATTAAGTGGAGTTTGCCGATAATTTCATCCGGGCATCAGTTCTCCTCGAACTGCTCCAAGCATCGCAAGAACACTGTCACCGCCGCTGCACTCCACTTTGTTTCAAAGCCTCCGGGCTCCATCCCTTGACCCGCTTCCGACAGGAGACGGGCAGCGTCGGCCGCGGGCAACGTGAGTAGCATCACAACGTTCACGCTTCTCCCTGCCCGTGTCCCCGCGTCCGCGCGTCGGCATCGGAAGCGGCACTCTGCCAGCTCTGTGCGCTCTGCGCTCCATTACCAGTTTACTCCATTTTTCCCAATTTTCCGTTTGCCTCAGTGGAGAAGGGGGAGGGAACGCAAGGGTCTCCGTGCGCCTCCGGGTAGGCCTGCATGCTTTCGGCACCGCGGCCTTCGTAATAAGCAGGGCCGGCCACCGATACACTCAGAATAATCCACTTAAAGATGCATGCGTTTCAGTCGGGACCACTTTGAGCTTCGATAAAAGCAATAATTTGAAAAAAGCGATTTCGTTATAACGAGGGATTACTGTAGTTAGTTTTGGTATAGCCTAATTAATTTTGTTAATATTAAAAGTATACTAATGTGCGAAGATTATGGAAAGGATAAAAACAAACTGAAATCCTGAATTAAAAAAAGAAAAACCTATCTCAACAGATTAAAAGGTATGTGGAATCCAACACGGTGTAAATGAGAGCTTTAGAATGATTTATAAGTTTTTACGACACTCATAAATTTTCCAGTTTCACATTATTTGTTGCAGAAAGTAGGTATAAAAGGCGTCTAAAAAAAAAGCTCGATGCCATATTTAACATATGTATTTATACCCCTATAGACCCTTTCCGAAATTCAGTGCCATCTGGTGACTCAAATGGCAACCTAACTTTTCTTGTACTAATGGCGGCAATGAACCTGTGGTCTGCAGTATTTTAAGGGGCACCGTCACTTTCGCAAGTCAATGGTAAATGAGAATGCGTGCTTCACTGTACAGTTCTTTTTCGATCTCTTTCAGTCTCGATGGCGAAAGAAATGCAACCAGTCAGAACGAAGCGCCAGCCCATATAGACGCCTCGATAAAATTCTATTCAACAAGGAGCTTTGAAGCCGAGTGTGTGCTACTAACAGGTTGACTGGGCCCGATTTAGAAATGAACGCTTATGCAGCTCCTGCATCCAGTTCCTGCTTCGCATCGCGCTAACGTCTAGAATGTACAGGCATCGAATCATCAGCTTAGGAGCATTTTCAACCCCTTCCTTCATCACTAAACAGAAGGCCGCCATTAATATAGCACACATGCCATTTTTCAGATGATGATAGTGATCAAAGTTGCCAGATTGAATTCCGGAAAGGATCTACTGGGTACCTTGCACATACACCTACCCGAGAAATAAAAAAATATGAAGAGTGGATGTGTGCGAGTGGAGATATGGCCTCCATAGAATAGGAAAGTGTGTAAATAGTTCAATCTGAAATGAGAGCAAGAAAACATGCACAAACCTATTTTTGTATGTTTTCAAGTCAATATTTCAAGGCAGAAGAGACTAATTTCGTGAAACAACTTCAAGAAAATGATAAGTGCGTGTCAATCTTCAAATATACAACTAAAAAAGAAAGTGCTTAAAGTATTTTTTTTTTCTCAAAAAGCAGTCTCCCTTTAAAGGGACACTGACACCCCCCAAATTTTTTTTTTCCTTTTTCGTCAGGCATTTCATTATGGTGTCGGAAGATTACCCAATTAATATTTTGCTACAGAGTCACGTATTTTTTTAATAAAGCCAAAAAACGCAACTGCGCGAAACCGAAACCAAAACGGAGAAGTGGAGAGGATAGCGGGAGTGGCAGAAGTCACGTGGCTACACCCCGACCGTGCGTTTTTTTTTTTTCTCCTCTTTCCGCACGTAGCAGACGAAATGCGTCCATTCGCCGTGGTATTCCTTTGCAGTTATGTTTGTTCCGCTCGCTGTTTTGTACTTCAAGATGAGTTGTTTTGTACATTTAAGTGTTGGCAATTAGTAGTGAGTGCCCGAGTGCCGTGGTGAATTCCCGTGATCAGCTCCGAAAAGAATACTCCCAACTCCAAGGTGCTGCGTGAAGAGTTGCCTCACATGTCCTGCATCTGAAAGTGGCCAGAGTGCACAAGTTTCTGAAAGATCAACGCGTCGGAATCAATGGCTGGCTGCAATTCCTGTAGAACCATTACGCGAAGCTCGGAAAGCAGACGCTACCCGATTCATATGCTCCTTGCATTTTGTGGAAAGTGATATACACCGAGTTCGCAGGTGTCAAAAATGGAATCCATACCATTTAGTTCAGCGACGTATCGTCCACAACAATTTTTTTTTCCTGTGATAATTGTAAAAAAATAAATGTAAACATCGCAGAATACTTGACAAAAAATAAAATAAAAAATGAAAGGACACCCACACCAGGAATCGAACCCGTGCCCTCTGCGTGTGAACCGGACGTCTTTCCTCTCATGCGTAATTATGCAGCTGGTAGACTGTATGTCGGAAGTTTGCTGCCGATTTCCCTTCAATACATACACTCCCGGCTTGAAGTCGGGCAGCACCACGCATAGGGCACATTCGCACCTCGTAACGTAACCGCACGCGTGCGTATTCAACTCGAAGTACGCACTTCGTGCTTGACGTTTGAGCGAGCGATGTCTTCAGCCAGGAGAAGGGACGACGGCTCGGTGACGTCTTCGTGCAATCGGCTTGCTGGTCGGGCGCGTCGTACGGGATGAATATCAGTTCTTTTCATCGGTCCGAAATTTCTCTTTCGAAGAAAGACAGAATTCGCTAGTACCGTGAACGACAGTTCTGAAGTAAAGGTCCAACGCCCGTCGTCCGCTGCCATCCGCTAGTGCTAGTCCCACGATACGCGAAACGACGCCATGTTGAGTGAACGCACAGAAAGCTTCCGGTTGTTTGTGCTACTTTTTTTTCAATCAACGTATTTGTAGCTTTTTTGAAGCCACAAAAAATGGGTTTCATATTTTTTTTTCTATTTTTAATATTGACTGTGTGCCTTCAATGACCCACGACTTCGATTAAATTTGGTGGTCGCATCGATACCTTAGAAAACGGCCCGTGACCACGGAAAAGAGAGTGAGCGAGACTCGAACCGGCCAGTTCTTGATCGGCGGTTTTCGGGCAAAAAGAAACCGAATTTCGAGCCGCAAATTTTGTTCTGGGTAGTTGGGCTCTCATATGTCACGTACAACTAAAAACCTCGGCAAGCATAAATACCCTGTCACTGTCCCTTTAAGCGGGATTCACGCGAAAGAGAAATCTTGGAGATTTCTCCCCGGCGCGAGCGTCAACGTGACGAAAACGTCGGGCTTTGGCGATGGGGCGCTATGACGTCAGCTCTGTGGCAGAGGGAGGTTTGTTTTCAATAATATTTTCTCCTTAAACTATTTGGTGTCAAATGAAGGGCTCGCTAAATTCGTCTCCGGTGGTGCCCAGTGAGGAAACTGCTAAGTTGGACTGCAAACGCTGGCATAACCCCCCTTGGCATCTCGTCGGAGTGAACGACGAAGCTGAGGAGAAAATCGCGCCCGCTGTTCACGTCACGCACATCCCTGCCTGGGTTTCTCCCCCGTGTGAATACCGCTTAAAGGCCATGGAATGCTGAAGTGTTATTGAAGCTAGAAAGCTTGCATTAGAGGCGGGACAATCGAAACACCTCCCTGCCGTTCTAATCCTGCCGGTGACTAGTCCTCGATAAAGGAAGGTGTGAGCAGAACCCCCTTTCACAACTAAAATTATAGACGAGTAGTCCCATCGCTGGTCACGTCAGAACTTTAACGCTTACATGTATACCTGAATACTTTAAATGTTGGAAAATGTCCATTACGAGACGTGTACTACGCTGGACCTCGGCGAGCCTGTCCGACCGAAGAAGGTGCCCAAGTAACGGACATATTCAATTTTGGAGGTTTCACTCCACTAACAAAGCACTGGAGAAAGAGTAATAAGGCAAGCAAGCTGGTTGAAGTTAGACACACTAAAACCAGACTCACGACAAAAAAAGGGATGCATACAACGAATGTGTCTCAAGACGGAATGCTTCAAAAAAAGATGTGTATGACACGAGACATGTTGTAGTTCCTTTTTTGTCCTCAGTCTCGGGTTTTAGCGTGTCTACCTAATACATTATTTGTTCATAACCAGCAAGTGGTTCGAAATTTTGGGGCGATCCACTGTCAAAATGTTTTCCACCTTCTGCCCCAGCCTTGGGTGAAGGTCATCATTCTTACTCTACAAAGACACTTAAGCCTGCTAACGTGTCGAAATGCGAAAGCATTCGTACACATAGCATATTCCTCCAAGCTGCATGCTGTGCTGAGCCCGGCCGGGCGACATCTGCGGATGCTGCTCTGCAGAGCCCGGCCACCCCTCCCTCTTACCGGCGGCCGGGCTGCTGCGCCATGGCAGTGGGGTGGCGTTCCTTGGAAATATGCAGTGCCCCAGCCAATATGAGTCTATCCATCAATTCGCCGCGATAGGCGAATTCCCCTGTTCGATGGAGCCTTCGCTACATCGGACAGGGGAATTTAGGTGCTGTTTGGAGCGGCTTCAAAAGCTGATAATGCCGGTTTACTCCCTGGGACAGTTAATCCTTTCGCATTAAAATTCTTAAATACTTTTTGATAATTATCGTGTTCTTCAGAAGAGACTCGAATAGTATAGCTCTGCTGAGTATTGGTGGTGCTTTTCCCGCGGTGTGGGTGCACGGAGGGAAATCGGACTCGTTGAGCATGCTGTCATTGCAGCAGCATCGAGGAAAAGTTGGTTAATTAAGCATTCTTTTACTGTGGCACCAGTGCATTGAGGAAAAGAGAGTTCATTGAGCATGCTTTTTCTGCAGCATCAGTGCACTGGGGTAAAGGGGGTTCATAAAGCATGCCTTCCCTGCAGCAGTTGTGCACCGAGGTAAATTGCATTAATTCAGCACACTTTTTCCATATCATTGATGCACCAAGAGAAAGTGAATTCACTGAGCACACTTTCCCCATACCACTGGTGCACCAAGGAAAAGCTGCATTGCAGAAAATAGGGAGGGCAGGGAGAGAGGTGCACAAGCCCCTCACCTGATCTCTCTCGGCACGTGCGAGCAGTGCCTGAAGAGCGTCGTCGACGGCGCTGCCCATCTGGCAAGCGTGGTCGCTGAGCATCCGACGTGCGGCCTCTAGGTCCTGTCGCAGCGAGGCCACGTCGGAGCGCGAGCTTGCACACACCACCGCCGCAACCTCCCGCAGACCGCACAGCCTACGCCTCAACTCCTGCCGCCGAGCCCGCTCTTGTTCCAGATCACGCTGCGGGGAGTTGGACAGGGGTCAATCGGACCTTCGTCAGAAACTCGAGACCGAAGAAGGCTCGAAAGGAGCCCAGAATCTCAAAACATTCTTTGGCATTGGGGATAAGAGGAAAGCGGTCTTGCATTATACCAATATGGCCCTTTTTTTCCCAGTTTGCTTGCCTTACCCTATAACTCACTTTGTTCGAATGTAACGCAATAACAGTCAGAAGATGGCAAAGTTTCACAACCTACAAATATTTGTCATCACCCTCGAATCACACTACAGTCGCCAACCAATTCTTCGGATTTCACAGGGACTGAAAAAACGCCAGAGTAATGGAGCAGTCCAAAAAATCAGCAGATGAAAAAACTTGCCTTTATTACCTACGTCTAAGCGGGCCTAAAAAAAGCCTTCGATGGTACCTTGCTTCAGGTTACGCCTCCGCTTGTGTTTCGCCACTTTTATTAGCTTGAGAACCGCTGCCTTCTTTTCTAGCATTATGGTAGAGTACTTTCTGTGCTTCTTAGCGACACTTCGCAGTGAGGGAAGAACAGCTGGGGCCACGACAATCAAGCCAGTGTAGTCCGAAAACACGATTCACCGAGACGAGATGAGAGGCGCAAGTCCACAAGGGGAATGGACAAAGCAAAATGGTAACAATGATAATAATATTGATACGCACCTAGAGAAAAAAAAAAGCAGTAGCATGCCGTCACCTAGCGGTAAGACTTAGCAGTACTCAAGTAACTCTGCCAAACCAAGCCAATCCATGTGCAGCCAACATAGAATTAAAAATGGCGGCTTCTCGGTGGTGCTTCCTGCCGATCGCTCGCGACAATTTCGTCCGGAAAGTCCAACTTTCAAACTTCAAGCTGTCCGAAACATCAATCGTGAATATGCACCATTTCAATCAGGTAGGTCACGGTTCCTCCTTTAGGTCTGAAATATCGAACAAATCTGAATTATCGGCGTCTGAAAAATAGGTCGGCGACTGTACTTTTGAATCCCGCTACTTTATTTCGCCAGTCAGCTTTTACACCCAAGCAACCTAGTGGTATGCACTCCGTGCCGTCACCCAGTCAGTCGTCAAATCTCGACAGACTTCCCAACGTGTCCAACAAAGGGGAGGAGTGCTGCGACGAAATGAAAGTCATTTTCAAAATGTTTCAACGGGAAAATGATGACGGCGAAATCCCGCAGACACAGCCTTAACTGTCAATAACCAGAACCACCTTTGCTTTGAAAGTTTAGGGTCGCTGGCGCTAAATATTTCATTGAACGTTAGGTTTCAAAACTTTCAACGTCTCATCCCAACCAGTAGTTAGATTCTAGCAGTGCCCGAGCTGTCATTGATGTGCGGCACATCTGCATGGCGAACAAGAAACGCGTTTTGCTTTTCTCGCAAATTCAGTGCCAATTTCTTTACAGCACCGGTGCCGGCCAGGCCCAGCAACTGAAACAACTCCGCCGCAGCTCACCTGAGTGGACGAGAGAGCCGCAATCTTCTCTTCGAGCTGCCTCTGCAGTTCAGCCGCGACTGCGTCCTGTGGCCCCCGGGCCAGAGATGCCGGTGGTGCCCCTGAGGCGGGGGCCAGGCCGTTGCTGTCCGAATAGGAGGACGGCATTGATTCGTCGATGTAGAAGTCCGCGGTCATGAAGTCCTGAGAGGCGTGACCCTGGTGAGGACAACCGCCGAGGCAGGATTGTAAGTAATACCACGTTGGAGGACAGTGGCCAAATCCCAGCGCGAAAAGAGACATTGGGAACCTAGAAGTCTGCAATGATTGCGGAAGTGCCAAACTATTCGGGTGGGCTAGTTGGTTCCACAATTGAGGAAGTGCCATTTCTGAGGAGCTGCATAATCCTGAGAGGCAAGAAGACAACAATACGAAAATGCTCTTCCTCTTGCAGATACCGCAGAACTTTTCAATAGTAGCTTCGTTCGATTTACCTACACTTCTTGCAACGGTGGAGAAGAGTGTAGGGCAGTGTACTTCCAATATGTGTATTGAGACACGACTGGAAGTACACCGCCCTACACTTTTCTGCACCGGTGCAGGAGGTGCGGGTAAATCGAATGAAGCTGGTAAAGATTGATGTGCAGAGATAAGGGTGTAGTAAAGCAAAATTAAAGCTAAATCTTAATACTCATACAGGCATTTGAGGCACTGATGTACACCACATGGTACTCATATACTGGAAAGTTTTCTCGAAAGAGCTGATTTTACTAGTGCAGAGAGACCCTACTGCAGTATGTAAAGTCACAAACAAAGACAATGAAGCCGCCCGAGCGTGCGACATCGCGCTACAAGCATGCATCATTTCATTCTTTTCTTCATTGTTGCGTCTGATTGTCAGCATAGGATAATTTGTTTCCCTTTTAAAAGCAAGATATGGTTAGCCTTTCTTTCCTGGCAGCGGAACAACTGCCCATGGTCTCGAGCGGAGCCGACTCAACTCACCAGGGAGTCCGGGGACTGCACCACCGCATCCTGCCGCCCCCTGTCAAGAGGTGTCTCCTCCGCGCGTGCCGCAGACGCCGGCGTCTCGCACACCTCCTCGAACTCGTCGTCTGACTCGGCCAGTTTGGGAGTGCGCTCGTGGTCGTCGGACTCTGACTGGTCCCTGCAGCCCTCCCGACTGCCAGTCTGAAAAACGAGTGAGGAGGAAAGCGACAAGATCAGTCCACCCAGTTGCATCTCTGCAAAAAAGTACCCATGTGCTCAGTAAATCAACCAATTAGTATGTGGCCCAGTTAATCAACTTAACATTACAGAGGAAGCTATCTTTGTTAAAGTCGGTTATAATTAGGGTTCCGCATTTTCGGTTTCTATTTTTTCAAAATTCGGCATACTTTTTTCGGTGTTTATTTTAAAGGACACAAAACAAACAAAGAAAAAAAAGCATTTTTTTTGAAACAGCTTAGATGGAAAAAGTATATCCTAAAACGATTTTACAACGAAGACAAAAAAATTTTAGAGCTATTTATTTACGGCGCTATACGAATTTGTAGTTGGCGCCCGCCGGAGCCGCCGCTGGTCACGTGGTAGGCCGCGCACCGCCGCCCTGCGTCGCCGGCGCCGCAAAAGCTTCGCCGCCGTTGCACGCTGAGCATTGTACGACGCCGCTTCAACGCGTTTCTCCACGCCGCCGTCATCTGACCGGCGCACAGGTCAATCACGTCTGCTTGCGCTTTTTCAGGAGTTTCCTTTGGGCTCTAAAAGTTACTTATTAATCTTGGTTTTTGTTATACTTCAAACAAAGATGAATAAGTTACTTTTACAGGCCATAGGAAGCTTCCGAAAGAGCGCAAGCACCACGTGACAAATATGGACCCGTCACGTGATAAATAAGGGCCACTTTCCTGCGGCGCCCGTGGGCGCCAACTACAAATTCGTATAGCGCCGTAAATATAGCTCTAAAAATTTTTGTCTTCGTTGTAAAATCGTTTTATGATATCCTTTTTCCATCTAAGCCGTTTTAAAAAAATTTTTCTTTTTCTTTGCATGTGTCCTTTAAAATTCAATTTTCGGTTTTTTTCGGCGTATATTTATGCCCACAAAATTTTATCGGCTTTTTTCTGGGGAATATAAAATAAACACCAACGGACACCGGATCAGATGATCCTTGTAGCTCTGATATTTGTGATCACTCAAAGCACAATGGCACAGATACATTGAAAAGAAATGGACACTTTATTTGGCAAATGTGTGCAACTGCAAAAGAAACAAGAAAAAAACGCAGAAGTACAGACAAGTCAGAAAAGAAGCCTATGCCCAAAAACATGGAACTTCACCTTCTGTACATCAGGATTACGTGATCTTATTATAGTACACACACATGTACTTTCCCAGGTTCTCCTCGTTGATCCGCACTCTTTCTTTCCTGTTAATATGACCCTGAGCTTCGAGAATGCCCTTTTAACGCTAACACTGCACACTGGCAGGCTGAGAAGATGAAGCGCTGCCTGAGCCAAAATCGGCCAATCAACCAATTGTGACCGCTGAAAGAGACACGGTGCGATGTTTTGAAGCACAACATAACATGCAGAGCTTGCATCAAGTCAGTCTTCCTTACAACGAGTTTGAAAACACGCTCGTACATGGCGAAGTCATGGGGCATTTCAGACTTCAAGTTCCGATCGATGATGCGCACATTAAACCAAAACGTCGCGATGGCATCCGTGTATCCCATTCATTCGGACACGGTTCGATAGACACTGTCGTTCCACTTTTTTGCCACTGCTCTGCGGTACGACTGGAAGGTGAAAGTGACCTTTTACGGTTAAAACGGAATTTTAGAAAATGGATTCGACGTACTTTTATCGCTTTTTATCAATTTAAATCGAAAATTCTTAACCTAAAAACTGACCTTTTTCGGTTAAAACCAAACTTTCCGATAATGAATTCGGCGTACTTTTATCGGTTTAAACCGAAAACTCCGAACCCTAGTTATAATGCATAATGCGTTTTAAAGGGTAACTGCCAAGAAAAAAATTGACCGCATCTCCACGTGGTGAATGATGTTGATTGGGGCGAAGCTCTGGTGCTGCTTGTCTGCATAGACGCTGAGCCGCACCATGCCGAGCCTTTCGTTCGTTTTCATCCATGTCAGAAAGAGAATGTGTGGTATGGAACGTGGTTATATACGCATTTGAGCATTTGACCGCAGCGCCCTCTCGTCTATAAACATTGAGCCAATGCATGCAAAGTTTAACGCGATTATATACGCGTTTGACCAGCAGCGCCCTCTCCTGTATAGACGTTGAGTGGCTACATGCAATGTTTCATCCATGACATCCCCAGCTCTTGAGTTACTACCACATCTCAGAGCCCCCTACTCGTCCCGCAGTCGTGGCCAAGTGGTTAAAGGGGCTGTGCAACAATTTTTCAGACTTTGGCCAATTAACTGCGGAAATTAATATGCGTCACTTATAGAACGAAAAGCAGAAAACCATATTTTCTTGCGAGCTCTTGTTCTTATTTTAAAAAAATGAAACAAATCGAAGGTCAAAGTGCCTCTCCACTCTCCACGTCGACTTTCAAGTGACGTATTCTGGGGGTTCACATAGTTTCCCCTTGGCTTCTCTCTTCAGAGACCAGCCGCTTCCTCCGCGATTGTCGACTTTGAAAGGATTAGCCTCGTCAAAGGTCGCGGCGAGCGATCAACACAAAGGACCGTTCGCACGGGGCTGACGGCGAGTGTAGCAGCGGAGGGGACAGGTTTTGTTGACTTCCGCGTACCCCCAGGGACGGTGTCATTTTAGTTCCTGTAACCCCGACAGGCGGCGGCAGATTGGCAAATAATTTGTTTTTTGCTTTGCGATTACGCAGCAGAATAGCAGTTTTTCGGGGAAAGGTGACGCGTTTTTGGTCACTTGGGTTTGCATAAACAATATAAAAAATGCAAGCTGCCAATTCTTTCAACATGAAAATCGTTGCACTGCCCCTTTAAGGCAGTGCAACGATCAAACACAGTGCAACGATCACACACGGAGTTGAACGACGAGTGCACAGGAAGCAGGGTTTTTGAAACCCTGCTTCCTGTGGTCTTGTGCTCTTCATCGACTGGCCCGGCAGCCAGAGTGGTCAGCCTTATATAGGCGTAGTCCCCTGGTGGCAGTCTCTACTCGCTTCCACGGGAAAGTGTGCGGTGGAGTCGAGAGGGACCGTCAGCCGGGTTACAGTCCGTGGGCAGCCACTTGACCCAAGAGGCTTTATTAGCGAGGAGCAATGTGGCCACTAAGGCCTCTATTACAGAAAAGGCTCTTCCATGCCCGTGCGTGAGGGCAGCTACCACTGCTTGGTTATCACAGTAGACCAAAGGCCATGGGTGGGGACACCAGTATGGCGAGCAGCACGGCCCACAGGTCCCGGCGGTAAATCCCTCTGGGCGTCATTGTCAGGATGGCGACGTTGCCTCTTGGGGTACACAGTCCGAGTCCGGTGCCACTGGCATCGGCGTAGGCGGTGTTGATCACGGGCGTGGTCGAAAAAGGCATGGCCGGCGGCAGGTGCAGGAGGACGAAAGAAAAAAGGTCCACCCACTGGGGGGACACGGGTCGACCTGTAGCGGCGGCTACATGCAGGGGTCGCAACGCGTGAAAGTGGTTGCCAAAAATGGAAAAATAAAACGTCCAAAGACCAGCCAAGCGCTGGTAGACCTTAATGGTCTGAGGCACCTTGAGAACCTGAAGGGTTCAAAGAAGATCACGGTAACGACCCGGAGTGTGCGAAATACGTTCAGTCTGGCCATTAAGGCAAAATCCAAGAAAAACAATGGTCGAGGTCGGTTGAAAATGAGAGTCCGCCGGGTTGAGACGGAATCCACAGCGAAGTAAGTCCTCCACAAACCTGGAGGTTTGGAGTTCCAAAAAATGGGGTGACGAGTGCGCGAAAAGTAAGTTGTCCAAATGGGCCCGGCCCAGAGGCCGCCTGCTCCCGCCTCTCTAGCTAAGGCCTGTTGCCAGGCTCTGCATGAAGAAGGGGGCGGGGACGAATCCCGAAAGGGAGGACCGTATAATGATAGTAACGGCCATCTAGGCGGAACCTGGTTAGTGTGCGGGTCTTGCGGCTCAATACAAAATGGTAAAAAGCATCCCTTAAGTCTACTTTCGTGAAGTAGGGCTTGCGGGGAAGGGGGCACATTCCCCACAAGAAATCCACTGGGGTCTCCCCGCACAGGTTCGAATCCTGTCGACTGCGCACACCACACATCGCGTGAACGTTGTTGGAAACTCCGCGATGCTCCGCATCACCCCATGGTTCCCCTCGGGAAGATGGTGTAATTTTTTTTTCGTTGTTGACGTTTACACGCGGCTTCCCGTTCTCGAAGGTCGGGTTCCGCCGCTCGCTTCGTACGTTTACGTTGAACTTCACGGTCCCGAACCTCAGGATCTGCTGCTCGACGTTCACGAACCAACGCGGCTTCCCGTTCTCGAAGGTCGGGTTCCGCCGCTCGCTTCGTACGTTTACGTTGAACTTCACGGTCCCGAACCTCTGGTTCTACTGCTCGACGTTCTCGAACCGTCGCTGCTTCACGTTGTCGTAGTTCAGCATCCGCCGCTCGACGTTGACGAATGGACGCCGCTTCTCGTTGCCGTAGTTCAGGGTCTGCCGCTCGCTTCAAGCGTTTGCGCTCAGCGTCGCGTGCCCTTCGCTGCGCAGCTTTGTCTTCAGTGGACGTAGCGTTGCTGTTAGTTTGTGGGGTGGTGCTGACGCTTGCTTGCGCCAACCCACTAACTGACGGGACTGTTGCTTCCATCACACTTCATCGGAAGAACGGAGTGAAGTGGAGTAAACAGCGCTGAACTGAACGCGTGCAGCGCGCTACCGCTGCTTATATTCACACTTGAAGGAGAGGAGACTAAAGGAGGAGAGTTGCGCATGCGCGCGCGGTGCGAGTAGAAGCGAACGCACGCGAAGTGCACGCAGCTGGTAGAGAGAGAGAGCGGAGAGAGTAACGCGCAGCTGTTGAGTGCGGACTACGACGCCGCACGACATAGACCCGAGCAACAGATGCTCTGCATCTAAAAAAACAAGGTTGAAATGTGCTATTAATACTGGTACACACAGTATTAGAACAGATTACAGAGAGCTGTTACTCCCAAACAAACTCCTAGCAGGTGACAGAAGACAAGTGAAGATCACCTGAGACGCTTGTAGAGTTGAGTCCTTGAGGCCGTCGTTTTCGGGCGAACGCATCTCGCACTGCGACGATGGTCCGCAGGATCGCATTTCCGAAGACGCCTCACCCGCCAAACCTGACGGAGCATCGACCGAAACGCAAGACGAACGGAGCGGCACCTCTGGAAAGGCCGGCAGGGCCACGGACACCAGGAGATCAGAGAGCTCCGGCAGGTTTGGGAGTGTGTTCCGCAGGAGCTCCAAGTCCTCCGAAGCCAGCGGGGGGAGGTGGTCGTCGAAGGGCTTGGGGTTCCGGGTCTGATGTGGAGCAGATTAAGCAAAAATAGTTCAGGTGGTTTCAACAAATCATTCATGAAAATTCCCTTTGAGTGTGATTTCTTAAGTAATCTGCGAGTGAACATTGAAAATTCAGCAACAAACCTCTTGAATCTATTTACTCACGTTAAATCAACCGGAAGTAAGCAGAAGCTGACATAGACATTCTCAATGAAAAAACAGTGAGTGCACAGGTGAGCTGGTGGATGTTGATCATGATGTAGAATACTTGAGACTGGGGTAAGGGCTGGAAACTTGTTCGAAGAAAAAAGATAGGGGAAAGAATGTCTCAAACTCAGCTACCACGTTTATTTCCTCAAAGCCTTATATATCCACAACCTAATCACCGACCGCCGACGTCACAAAGTCAACCTTTGTTATACGTACAATCCTACCCCACACTGATCTTCACCTGAATCGTAAACGGTGACCTCAATCCCAAACAGAAAACTTGGGACCTTGAACAAAAATATCCCACTGACCCACTTGCTTTCCAGCCGGAGTCTGAAAGGGCTGTGCTTTATCTAAATGAGGACTGATATGTCCTCCAACTGAACCCTTGCCCGCAAAATTACTCATTGCACGTTCACCTACAACTGTAAAATGTAATGTTTTAAAGCGGAGCTGTTAAGGGCTAGGTTCCCCAGGATCGTGTCCGGTATGTCGACACAAACCTACCTGGACAGCTACCGCCATCTATAAGCAACGGCGGCAAGCACACAACCAGTCTGCTTGCCGCCGTCGCTCGTAGATGGCGGCAACCTTTCCAGTTACCGTATTTACTCGCACAATGAACGCACTCGCCTAATGAACGCACCCCCCAAGTCGGCTCTCAAAATTTCGACTTTTTTTTTTTCACTCGCGTATTAAACGCACCCCCAACTCGGGCGTCAAAATTTTGACGCCCTCCCCCCCCACGTGCGCGAAATGAAGGCACTTTTCTATCCTGGCGCAGCGAGGTCGCGAATGCATGGGCAGAGTCGACGAACAAAACGCCTTGCAAAAGGCGTTAAAAAAAATTAAAAAAAAAGATCCAACGGAAGCAAGAAAAAAAACATGGAGAGGAGCTTTTTTTTTTCTTCTTGCACAGCGCAGTCTGGACTTTGGATCGCGCGCCGCGCGCAAGGAGATAAGAAAGAGAAGCCGAGAAGCCCTCGCCTAAGCAAGCGAAACAAAACAACTTGCGAAAAGCAGCAAAAAAAAAAAAATCCACAGAACCAGGAGAAAAGAAAAAAAAAACATAAAGAGGAGCTTTTTTTTTTTCCTTTTTTTTTGCACAGCGCAGTTTGGTTCCGGAGTTGCGCGTCGCCCGCAAGGAGATAGAAAGAAAAAGAAAAACGGAGAAGCCCTTGCCTAAGCAAAGCGCACATAATGAAGGCATCCTGCCCTCGCCTCCTGCTCGCACATTGGAAAGAGAAGCGAGAAGCCCTCGAAATGAACGCACTTTTTTATCCTGATACACCGAGGTCGCGAATGCATGGGCGGCGTGGGCAAACAAAACAACTTGCGAAAGGCGGGAAAAAGAAAACACGGAAGCAAGAAAAAAAAAAAAAAAAACATGAAGAGAAGCATTTTTTTTTTTTTTTGCGCATTGCAGTTTGGTTTTGGAGTCGCGCGGCGCCGCGCGCAAAGAGATAAGAAGTTAAGTCGATTTTTCGGGATAAAAGTGCCGTTCATTATGGGAGTAAATACGGACGCAAAAATTTTACTCCGCGTAATGAACGCCCCCCCTAACTTGCATCGATTTTTCGGGGAAAAAAGTGCATTCATTCTGCGAGTAAATACGGTATTGTAGAAGAATGGATAGTTGGGTGCGGTGGTGGAATTCATCGTAGGAAACAGCGCGAAAAACAGACGACGACAAAAAAGAAGCACATGTAACGAGCGCAGCGCTCGTCACGTGTGTTTCTTCGTCCTCGTCTGTTTTGCGCGCTGTTTCCTACGCTCTTATCAGTTTCGGTTTGGACTTAGGATGGGTCGGCCGCGCGCCCTTTCGGGGAAAGAAGACTGGGGAGCGGCGACATACGCAGCAGCGCGAATGGGGCTGCAACCGCCGCAAAGCCGCTGTCGCCTCGACTTCCACTGCGTCGAGCGCTTCAGATTCCCTTGCAAAGAAGAGCACATCGCTCGCCTGGAAAGCCTCCGCCAAGAATAGAACCAGTGATGTAAACGGCACCGGCGGGCCAACGCCACGGACGACGATCGTGCCACAGAGGCCAAGTGCAAGCGCGAGGCCCGGCAACGACTGCACTCCACGCCGGCTGAACAGTTCCCAGGCGCGACGGCGAGGATCCGGAGGGAGTTTGTGGATTACCCATTTGGCGTCACGTGCGCCGCGTGCACTTCATGGGACTTTGGTTCGCCGGAGACATATCCACGATCGGTTGCGTGTCGGACAAGAAGAAACGGGAAACGGGCGCGTGCGCGTTGTATCGAGTACAGCTCCGCTGATCCTCCTCCTCCTTCACGAGAGTGGCTGAACATTTTTTTGTAGTTTTTTTTGTAGGTGAACGTGAAATGAGTAATTTTGCGGGCAAGGGTTCAATTGGAGGACATATCAGTCCTTGTTTAGATAAAGCACATCCCTTTCAGACTCCGGCTGGAAAGGAAGTGGGTCGGTGGGATTGTTTTGTTCAAGGTCCCAAATTGTCAATTTGGGATTGAGGTCACCGTTTACGGTTCAGGTGAAGATCAGTGTAGGTAGGATTGTATAACAAAGGTTGACTTTGTGACATCGGTGGTCGGTAAATTTGGTTGTGGGTTGTGAGTTTGAGACATACTTTTCCCCCGTCTTTTTTCTTCGACCAAGTTTCCCAGCTTTTACAACAGTCTCGGGTATTCTACATCATAATAGACATTCTACCCTTTATTTACGGCAGAAATTCAATGATACATTCCAGGATTTTACGTTTTCCCAGCTTTTACGTTCAAAACCGCCGGTACCGCTGAGCTCTTAGCCCCCCTCAAGGGCTTCTTGCTCTTTATGTTTCCCCGAATTACCGTAAAAGTTTCTTTCTGCAGTCCCTCAAGGAATGTATCAACGAGGTTCTACTGTATGTACTTACACAGAAAATACTGCAGGCGTTTTGATTACGCTCCTGCAGGTGTGGGGTACAAAACAGCAAATAGATACAATAAGAATACACATTAAAAGCATGTCTACAATGTGTCAAGAATGGCAAAAACAATAAAGGAATTGTGCAAAGATGCAATCAAAATATCCCAATTAATGACACGGTACCAACACAAAATTACATCATTAAACTATCAGTCTAACTATCATCTGCCAACTGCTCTCCTAATCAAATCTTGCTAGTAATAAAGAGTCTACGACGACCGGTGGGTCCACCTTACCGCAAATGGGGGTGGAAGATCTTGCATGCCCGGAAACAGCGCCCGCAGAAAGTGCTTTGAGAACTGGCTGTTGAAGGCATTTCTTGTCTCAACCTCGTTCTGATGTAGCTTCTGGCAGTGAGATGACAGAGAGCCTGCCCACTGTGAGGAGCACAAGATTGTTTGCCGCGTCAGTTTTAAAAGGGGCCGACATGTACACTGTGCAACACTGTTAGCGCAAACATGACATCGGCACTTTTTCACTATTTACTTAGAATTTTACCGCTTAGGTTAGTGCCTCAACTGATCACATCTTACCATACAAGTAATTTTCGTGACAGCCCTCCAATTCTAAGAGACAAAAAAAAGGAGGCAATCGCCCGTTTTATTAACGGTGTCGTGCCGTGTGCAGGATGTTAAAAAAAAATAATATTTACAGGGGCTTCTTTCGCTGCAAAAATTAACTATGCATCGCCAATTGCCCATTCTCTGCCAAAATGGTAGCGCTAGCCGTCCGAACCAGATGCCAAAGTTTCAGAACAAACCGTTATATCATTCAATGGGAAAATGACAACTGAGAGAGCCCTCTAATACATGGAGCCGAATGGTGCCAGCTAACCGAAAAACAGGCCCCGTTTTCTCGTTAAAATTTTCAAAAAATCACTTATAACTTTTTAATAAGGCAACGGTTCGTCCTGAAACTTTGGTGACTGGTTCAAACCGCTGGCGCTGCGTTTGGGCAAAGATTAAGTGTTTGGCGATGCATAGTTTACTTTTCCGGTGGAAAAAGACAGTGTGTAAGTTCTTTTAGGGGGGACACACTGTACATGTGGCAAAAAAGGCAAGGGCTTTGACAGCTGGGGAAAAGTTTGCAACAATTGAGCTGGAGATCGAACTATAGGGGACACTTTATCGAGCTTGTCGTCCCCACAGTCTGGTGTTTACCAGCACCAGCATAACAAAGAAATTTAACCTTGCCTAGTGCGGTCTACGCACGGGCGCTTCGCTCCGACCAGTGTTTTGGTCGCATGAAGAGCAGCCTTCGAATCGTCATCTTCCATTTCTCTTATCAAAAACAAAAAAGAAAACTCGGTCTGTTGCCCACGCAGCTGCAGTGTTCCGCTAGAGGCGTGACTGTTCGATGTCCTCCCCAATAGTAATTAATTACGGGTGAAACTATGCCAAATAAATTATACTTCATCAACATCAATCTACCAAATGTCAGCCCATGCACAGAAGAACAGGCAAGGCAGTTGCTGCCTCGTCATTCTCCCCATGATCAACTAGGTACTCTTACAGCTGAAATACTCTGGCATTCCTTGGGTCACACTAGCAGCCATAATAGGCCATGATCAATGAAGTCAACTAGAGCCAGGGCAATGGCACCAAACCTATATCACTGCACAGGATATTTGGTGCCAGCTGTCACCGGCTTACACCGACATGCCCGACGGAAAACATTGGAGATGCTTCCCATTCTCTTGCTTTTTGAAACAGCCAGCAACGGCGTAAACTTTTGTTGCCAGAGTCTCCTAGCATTACATTTGAAACACGAACAATCGCGCTCCAGAACCGTGCCTGCTATTGACGGCCCCTGAGCACCTCTCCGCAACCTGCAAGTTTCTGCCGCATAAGCAAACATCACCAGATGCAAGCAGACGACTGATCGCTGCGGTATTAGAGGACGGGAGAAAAGGGCGTCGAAGCTCCGAGCAGAGCTCTCCAGTCTCTCGAGTGATGCTCCGGCCTGATTCTAGCATCTAACGGCAAGTCGACATTTGCGTCTGCGTTGTGCTCGCTCGTAACCACTTACGACCGACACGGTGGCACACTAGTGCTGTACAGAAGGTCTCGCAGTACTTGCAAGATCAAGTTTACATACCATCTATGAGAAACGGTGGCTCGTAACATTGCCAGAATTATTTGAACCGCACGGTGAAAGAATACTGCATAAACAATTAGGAAACATGTACATATACTGGAAGTGTTCCGTAACCACACGACAGATGGCACTAGTAGTGTGGTCCCCGTCGTAAGTGGCCGCAAGCAACTGTGACGCACTTAGTGACGCTCAGACGGTAATGTGCAAACCGGCCTCGACATTCACGACAGGTGCGACAGGGCTGACCTCCAGGAAGTGTAGCGAGAAGTTGCGGCGCCGCACCACCTCCGCGACGGCGTGTAGGTAGACGTGGGGCGCCAGGTGGACCTGCCGAAACACCTCGAGGTGCCTGCACAGCCGCTTGGCCGTCTCGGAGTAGAAGACCATGCGAAGATTCACCTCGTGAATGGCCTTCTCCACGTAGATGATCCACCTGGAAATCACCACGGGGACGAGAGACGAGCAGTTTACGGGGTCAGACTCCGTTTTTCTTTCGCCGCGTTTCTGCACACACAGTGAACTACACTTGCCTATGAATAGGGTTTCGTGTTTTAGGGATTTTTTTTCTTTCGGATTTCCTACAGATGTGGCGCCTTTGTTCGGCGTCGGACAAAAAATCGGCGCCCGTCCGGACTTAGGTTGAATGAAACGGACAACAGCCATGGGATGCCCCAACCTTCGAGGAACATGCGTGCGACCAAATCTACCATTTTTGCGCAATTGTCACGCACATTTTTTTTTTCGACAAAATCGGCACTCATAAATACATGTGTTACAATCAAAACCAAAACCAGAAACGCAATACTCGGTATAAGGTGGCTAGCCGTATCGCCATCGTGGCCATCTGTTTACATTCGCCATTTCGGTATCCGTATCATGCGAATTTTCTCGTGCCTAGGAGTCATGTCTGCCATCTTAAGATGGAAAAAGAAAAGAAATTCGACTAGGAGGCATTATTTGAACGAAAGGCTATCACGTTGGCGGGAAAAGATAACATAACAATGGAGCAGCACTGCATGGCCTTGCAATCTTAGCAACCTGTCGAGCTTGCAAAGTTGTTTGGAAGACGACCTTCCCAGAGGCGACGGTCGCGCACTCGTATGAACACAAGAAGTGCAGCACCTAAAATGCTTTAGACAAAAGCAAGGAATACCTTTGTGGACAGCGAAGAACCATCGTTGGACTCTGACAATGGCGACTAGTGCACGGGATTTATTTTTGTATTGGCGTGCGTTTAAAAAAAATCTGCTCTATGAGGTATGTGTTCAGCCTTCCTTTTTTTACTTGAGGGGTACAATCGGCTTTCAGTTATTTTTCGAATATTTGAGCGCTAAATATACCTGTGCGTTACAATCAGGGGCGCATTGCAATCGTGCAATCACGGTACTTGTAAAACATACCGACAAGAAAGAGAAACGAGGTAACGGTGGTTGTTCCCAAACCTCACAGTGGGGCTGTGCCCCGGGTGAACATGAAATAATGCTGTAGCTAAAGATTTCTTCCGGTGAAACCTGAATCGAGGACAGCTCCAATTCATAGTCTTTCGGTCTTTCTTGGTTATGGCAAAACAGGAACCCCACTTATTCCGAAAACATGGAACCCCATTTATAAGGAAGGCCTACGCATACGCTTTCGTGTGGAGCACGGCAGTTAATGGGAAGAAACCCGAACATGAAAGCGTGCAGGTACAGTTTTGGCCAAAACAGCAAGCTGTACTGGGACGACGAGTGTGTAAGAGTTGTGCTCGGTGACCCCACACAGCTGGCAATATTGACCTCCAATGTCGCAGTACGTCCTAGTTTGCCGGTTTCTCCCTGTGAATGGATGCAACTGGCTCCTGCGTGCTCTGTGGGAATGTAGATGCGCGGGTGTTCATTATAAAGGGTATCGTAGAGAGCATTACGTATGCATTGTGTATGTAACTGAATGGACTGAACTGTGGCACCCCCGTGGCCAGAACAAAAATACTTGACTGGAGATAACTGGATTCTCCGGCACTTGCATATCAGTTGGCTCACTTCGTTCCGCAAGTTCGGCTGCACCGGCCTTTCACGACTAAAACGGCCAACAACATACAAACAACTGGCACACGTCACGTGACAAGAAGCACATCACATGCACGATAACTTGTGCAGCCACTCAAAATAAACAACACGTGGAACAAATGAGTCATAACGGCCAACAATGAAATGTCTGGCATACACCCGCACAATAAGTGATGCAGGTACTCAAAATACACCCCAAGTGGGGCGACCGAGTCCTAATGGTCGACATCCAGACATCTGGCAGACGCCACAGGACCTGAAACACGTCGCGCGGAGCACTTGACTTGAGTCACGCGCTCGGTGCTGGCACCTACCGCAGGCGTGAATTGAGATTTTCCGACAGCTCGTTCTTGGCTGCCGTGCAGCGCCGCCTGATGTCCCTGAGTTGCTGGTGGTTGGCCAGGATCATTTTGAGCTGCTTGATGTGGCTAGAGCACAGGTCCGGAAAGATGCTCGGGTCCTTGAGGTGAGACGCTCGAGCCTGGTTCTGTGCAAATGCCTGTACCAAACCGCCCAAGTGTAGAATGTTGCGCGATTAAGACGGGCTTCCAGCTGTTCACAATCTCTTGCAGTAGAATGTCTCTGCGTTAAAGCCGTTTAGCGTTATAGAATAGGACATTTGCTACAGCAGCGTCCTTACAATACCGTAAAGGGGCAAGCAACAATCCTTCTCTGACATTTTCTCAGCTTCTGCTCTCCAACAGCAAACCCATATCGGCTCGTCCACCGTGACTCGTTGACTTCCACCGGCACCTCATCTATCGGTATGCATATTAGCGGCTCACTTCGGCTACCGTGAAATCCATAAACGAGCACACCTCGTTTTCCTAGATGTGTGTCTTTACACAACAAAACACAGAAATGTCGGCAGTCCTCTGAATTTTGTGCAATGTCTGGCGGAACCCCTCTACTTCCCGGATGTGTCCCAAATGGGTAGATTAGAGCAAACCGATGGAACATGCCTCGATTGCACTCTAATCAAAGCAACTCTACCATAATCACAGCATAGCAATAAACATACACAAATTCTTTCTAGAAAGACTACCAAAAGAGGATTTCAAAGGACTCCATATTTATCATTCTACACTCTAGCCCACTGCATTCACCCCAAAAAGGTTTGTGTTGATTTCATAAATAGCCCATTGTTAAAGACTGTGTCTGAAATCAAGAAAGCAATGACCGCCAATAACATCCCCACAGAGTAATAATGTCCGACTATCTGTCTGCTTGAGATGACAAATGAGAGTTTACCGGTACAAGAGGAACCAAGGCCATATAGTGCCACTAAAGTCGCTCCCAAGCATCGACAACCATCGTTGTGCGATTTTGCGAGGCACGTGCCATGAGTGAGCACTCTGCCACAGTTTACTTTCAAGGGCCGCTCATTTCAGGGATGCACCACCATTTGCCTCCAAAGGCCACACCAGGCATGAATCTTGTGCACTGGCACATTTGGCATTGCTCGTAAGACGGACACAAACCCACTGAGGGGCTCTACGTGCCACCCCTGCTCGAGGCACTGCGGCCCAAACTTGCCTGTGCCAGTTCCTGTTGGTCCTGGACCAGCCTCTGTGCCTTGTGCATGAGGTCTTCTAGGCCGTAGAGGCGCTCCTCCAGTCCCTTGATCTCCTTCATGGTCGGGTTGTCCACCGAGGCCAGGGTCGACTCCACGTCCGCCTTCACCTTCTCCAGCGTGGCGTCGTTCAGCTGTTGGAAAGGGACGGGCACAGAGTGCGTTGCGGGAGCTGCTCTTTCTGGCGGCCATAGGAAGGGTCGACTCTAGCCAACACCTCCTGGGACCTAGATAACAAAGCTGGAGTGCTGAATTTCCGCCGTCACCTAAATAATGCCGATGCGGGGCACCAACTGGACGCGAGAGCTGCCTCGGGTGTTTGGCGGGGACTTGCGTTCTCGCGATTAAGCACGAGCAGTAAAACTGTCCTCTTTTTCTTAAGCTCCTGCAGCATCTCTCTCTAGCACTAACAAATGTTCGTTGCTAAGTGAACTGTAAATTCACTTCAGTGTTCCTTTGACACGTGTCTGGAACAATTCATGCATTAACAACCGGCGGTCTTACCTGTAACACACTATGGTCGCCGACCGATTTTGCGGACGCCAATAATTCGGACTTGTTCAATATTTCAGACCTAAAGGAAGAACCGTGACCTACACTGGTCGTGAACATGCACTATTTCTCTCGGGTAGGTCCTACCCGATAGAAATAGTGCATATTCACGACCAATGTTTCGGACAGCTTGAAGTCCGAAAGTTCAATCTTTCGGACAAAATTGCTGCAAGCGATTGGCGGGAAACATTACCGGAAGCCGCCATTTTAGATTCTATGTTGGCTGCACGTGGATTAGCTTGGCTTAACAGCGCTACTAGAGTACTGCCAAGTACTACCACTAGGTGACGCTATGCTACGGGGTATTTTTTTTTTCTCTCTAGCTGCGCATCATTACCGTCATCGTTGCTACCATTTCGCTCATTTCGCTTTGTTCGTTCGCCATTCTGCAGTCGTGGACTTGCGCCTCTCGCGTTGTCTCGGTGAATTGTGTTTTCGGACTACCTTGGCTGGGACGGCATGGCCCCATCTGTTCTTCCACTGCCGCGAACTGTAGCTAAGAAGCACGAAAAGTACTCTACCATGACGCTAGAAAAGAAAGCAGCAATTCTGAAGCTAATAGAAAATGGCCGAACGCAAGCAGAGGCATAGCCTGAAGCAAGGCTCTATTGACAGCTTTTTTAAGGGGAGACATGGCTCTTTGGAGCCAAAATGTCTATAAACCGTTTTTTTCTTGGGAAACTAGTGATGTTAAAATCTCCATCTTTTTTTCTTTCAATCTGCCAAGTTTCTTATTTTGAAGATTAATATTTGAGCCATAATACAGTCGAATCTTGTTAATTTAAACTCTCTTAATTCAAACTTCTGGATAATTAAAACTAACATGCTGGTCCCAGCCTAGGCATTTTATGGGAGGAAACTCCCGATAATTCAAACTCTGCTTTATTCAAACAAATTTTCGGTCCCCCTCGAGTTTCAATTAACGAGATTCGACTGTATCACTTTATAGTTTTCTATGTGGTCTGAAATTGCATTGAAGCTAATGCTAAGACCACACTTTTTCAAATTTTGGACTCCTTAGAAATTCTCGGGAGGGATACCATAGCATCTAGCGCAGACAGAATTATAGCTTTTTTTAGCAACATGTAACTAAATGTGCAAAGCATAAAATTTTGAAAGCAGATTTTTCAATACAGGCGTAGGAAAATTTTAAACTGAACTATTGTTTTATTGCTTGGAAGCCACACATTGAGCACTGAACTTCAATGTGTTGTAAAGTCACTGAGATTAGTTCAATCTAAAAAGTGCTTCCAATATTGTATTCTTTATAGTCCTTAGTAACAAACCGTTTGTTAAAACATTCTTTAAAATTTTTTTTTTTCACTATTGTTTTTGCAAACAGTCTGGTTAATTATAATTATCTTGAGAACAAACCTAGTAATTTAAAAAAAATAACAGATACTTGAAATCAGCACAAAAGTCTGAACTTGGACAAAAAAATAAGGAAAAAACTCCGCTCAGACATAATAAAGAGAAGTTTTTTAATCTGCTGATTTTTCTCTATTATTCGGACGTTTTATTGGTCCCTGTGTTAGAAAAATCGGTCGGTGACTGTAGTGCTCCAAGAAGTGGGAGGTGGGCAAAGGGTTGGGCCTTACATCAGTGTGTCTACTTGCCTGTTTGAGAGACTGGACACACTGGGCAGCCACCTTGTCCAATGTTGTCTGGCTGTCCTGAAGTTTACAAAGAAGTTGAACAGGCTTCAGGGACGAGGGAAAAGATTTCCGCACGGGCAATGTGCGGAAGAAAGGTCCTGAGGGAGTCGGACGTTGCTCGCAATTCCGTCAAAAAACCGCAGAAAAAGAATTCCGAGACGACGTAGAGAAACGTTGGTTCTAAGGACTCAAATACGCCATGCCGGCTCGACTTCATGCAAGACGTCTTTGCAGAACTGGTTCAAATGTCTCGCAAATGAAACGAATGATGCGAAAAATGTGATGTGGGAAAGATGGCGCACATAGGGCGTCGAGGGACAATTATTACCAAACATACTCCGTCTCACCTTACGATGAACTGCAGCGGCTACCACGAGGCATCCTAGCCAACCCAGCGCCGTGGATGTATCACGTGACTATGCGATCTGTGCGGTGTTGTGCCCTTCCCAAAGCTCATGCGACACTCGCACGTTGTTGAGTTGGCTCCAATGGCTCGTAGCAGCTTCCGCGGTTTATTGTAAGGTGAAACAAAGTGCAGCCCATATTTAGGTCTCGCCTTCTACGGGATACAGAAGGTTTGAAGACGGATTCAAACTACGACTAACTAAAAAGCGATTCCAGGCTCCTCGTGATCATTCAATCGCTAGTGAAAAGAAAGTGCACTGTTCGTAGCACCAATCTCAGCGCCTGGAAAGATGGTGAACAACGTAACAGCGGGAGACCAATCATACCTGCGAATGAATCCAGTCGAGTAGCATGAACGAAGAGGTCTCCTGCATCGGCTTGGATGAGAGGAGAGCCGGCAGGACTGGGATCTTGGACAGGAGCTCCAAATCACGCTCGAAACTGGTGGGTAAAAAAAATTTTACCCTTGCGTTTGCAACAGTGGCCGAAAGACTGGTACCGGACCACAGTGTCCACGTGCACAAACAGTGTTTACTTGCTTCAAATTTGTCCCTTTTCTCACGCTAGTCCCAAGGTCGACAGGTTAAAGTATGTGCACCGCTCATGAACGAGACTTGCACACTCCCATTTCTTATACAGTAACTCGGGTAGGAGCTTGTAAGTGACTAACAAATGACGAAGCCCAGTGGCAAATATAAAACAAGATTAGCAGAACTCCAAGCTTACTGGGCCTCTTTCGTAAGGAACTCTTGGTTACTCTCATTTCAAATTTTGGCAACATAAAAAGGCAACTTTCCAAACTTCTACCGCACATCAGTGGTGCCGATCCGCCCTTAATGGCCAGCTTCCAAACCCCTGTGCCGCCAACCACCCGCGCGTGTTCACACGTGTCGCGTTTTGACAACACGTTGCGAGTCGCCCCACGCGATGCTTTCCTCGTCTCAGTCTGCGATTTCTCGGCGGCGTCGCATCAAAGAAAAGAAAGGACGACGGGGCAACGATTTGAACTGACATGGCGGCCCATGCCAGACAGACGCACATTAGACCTGAGCGTCAGCTGTGACTCTCGTAAACTGCTACTCCGGGACCCATAGGAATCCTGTCATGCTAAACCTTGGCCAGTAAATAAGCTATGCTTAGAGTATTGGCACTACATTCCCCGATGTTTGCTTTAACATTTTTCGAGGACGAAAAAGTTGCTTCTGAGAATTTCCAATTAAGGCTTCGGACAAGTAGCAACAATGATTTCAAGCCCCAAGATGGCCGACGAGTCGTTACTTTAAAGCATAGTTTATTTCGTGGCTCCAAATGTTCAACATTTCAAATGAGCACTTGAAGCATGGCTATTGAGATAGAAAACTTTTTTTTCTGGGGTGGCCTTCTATGCAACAATCATCTATTAGGAGTAGGCAGCTCACATGGAAGACATCATGCACAGTCCCCTCTTCATGCAAGGCAAGTGAACAGCGCAGCAGTCGGATGCAACTGCTCGTGAACACGGTTGATCATGCAAGCAACGAGCTCGACACCTTTCAAGCAGTGCCGTGTGCTGGGGCTTGTTCCGGAGGAACTCCACGAAGGACTGCTCAAAGGTGGCAGCACTGTTCCTGAAGGCTCTGAAAAATGCCATAAGGGGACGACATGTAATCGATGGCACAAGAAAGGATAATAGCTTTGGCCGCATTGCGAACAACCTTCCCTCGCTGAATTATAAACACAAAACGTTTAGCAGAGTGTTCATTAAAAGGACACTGACACCCCCCAAACTTTTATTATTTTTTGCCAGGTGATCAATAATGGTGTCAAAAGACCACCCAATATTTTGCTACAGCGTCACATATATTTTCAATAAAGTAAAAAAATGCAACTGCTCCAAACCGAAACTGGACTGGGGAGGAAGAAGAAAAATAGAGGAGGAGAGCGCTGCCGGAAATCACGCGATTGTGCAACTTTTTTTTTTCAATCAACGTATTTTCAGTTTTTTAAAGTCACAAAAAAATGGGTATCATATTTATTTTTCAATTTTTATTATTGAGCGCGTGCCTTAGATGACCTATGGCTTTGATTATATTGGGTGATTGTGTTTAAACCATAGAAAACGGCATGTGACCACGGAGAAGAGAGTGAGCGTGACTCAAACCGGCCAGTTCTCGATCGGCGGTTTTAGGGCGGAAAGAAAACGAATTTCAAGCCGCAAATTCTGTTCTGGGTAGTTGGGCTCTCATGCGTCATGTACAAATAAAAACCTTGGCGAGCATAAATGCCGTGTCAGTGTTCCTTTAACGAAGCACAGTGAAGAGAGTTTAAATGTCACCCGTAAGCAATGCCAGCGGCAGAAATAAGATAAGAAAGTCTTGCAACTTAGGCTTGTGTAGCTGAAATAATTTTGCGTAGCTAACAAAGGTTTCAGACGAGGAACAACTGATCTTTACTTTTGTGACATGGAACAGAAATAGTCACATTTCCATTACTGATTTACAGTCCCCGACTGATTTTTCGAATGTCGAAAATACTGACTTGCTTGTTATTTTGGACATCAACGAGGAACCGTGACTCACCCAAATGAAATAGCACACCTTATCAACCAATTTTCTGAATGGTCTGCAGTGCGAACGTTTAGTATTATGAACTAAAATAGATACGAGTGGCAGCCGCCGAGAGGCTGCCATCTTTGATTTTTCGCTGGCTTGACCGTGGACTGGGCTTGACGTTAAAGGTGGATGGGGATAGGTATGGCAGCACTATTTTGGCGCTGCCGAACCAGTCGCTACGCATGCTATGCTATGCATTTCATTTTTGCCACGCATCATCATCATTGTCTCGGTTTCTTTCTTTGGTCGATTTTCCGTCTCCAGCCAACTTTTTGTTCTGTTTTCGTGGCGGTCGCCATTTGTTAATTAAGTGTGGAGTGCGCTTAATTAATGGTCTCGTCATTTTGCTCTGTGTTGATACATGCTTTGGACCTCATGGCCCCTTCTTGCACCTCTGCCGGGTGAGGATGTGATGCTGGCACGAATGCAAGCGAACATGATTGCCCGCAAGCGTAACATGACACAAGGTACTCTTAGCGACTTTTTAAAGCCCACTTAGGCTCAATAAAGTCAAGTTTTGTAATCTGCAGATTTTCCGGGCCGCTTTATTATTCTGACACTCCTTCAGCCCCCACGAAGTACGAAAAATTGGTCGACGACTGTATACACTAAAGCAGACATATATACGACACATAGTGGAAGAAACATAACCAGAATTTGGCAGTACTTAACATTCTTCCCATGGCAGTAAAAGAACACAGTGAACTACAGAAAAGAGCATTCACTTCAACAGCACCACAATGGTTCTTCTCAGACATCTAAAATAGTTTGAGTTTCTTGTAATGCTTTTTGCACCACAATATAGTAATTAAATGTGAATTCTTTGGAATTGGTCTACCAAGTTTAATTTAATACAGACTGATAAAGTTCTAATTACTGTGATAACTAAACAATAGTATGCTAGAAATGAGCACTTCGAATAAATGAGTGGTTATACCTTTATGTTTCTGTAGACCACCATAGCTGGTACTTCAGCCTGTTACAACCTTCCTTTACCATATCTTAAGGAGAGACATGGGTCCTTGGAGCCAACAAAATCACTAAAAAACAGTTTCTTTGAAAAATGGCAATTTTGAAATCTAGTTATTTTTCTTCTGATCTGCCAAGTTTCTTATTTTGAAGATTAATATTTGAGCCATATCACTTTATATTATCTATGTGGGCTGAAATTTCACTGAAGCTGATGCTAAAACAACACTGTCTCAAAACACAAACTTTGGGCTCCTTACAAATCTTCAGGAGGGATATCTCAGCATCAAGGGCAGACAGAAATGTAACGTTTTTAGGAACATGTAGCTAAATGTGCAAAGCATACAATGTTGGAAGCAGATATTTCAATATAGGTGTGGGAAAATTTTCAACTGAACTATTGTTTTATTGCTTGGTAGCGACACATCAAGCACTGAACTTCAATGTGTTGTAGTAAAGTCACTAATAATAGTTCAATCGGAAAAGTGCTTCCAACATTGTATTCTTTATAATTTGTAGTATGAGACCATAGGTTAAAACATTAATTTTTTTCCCTATTCTTTTTGGAAACAGTTTGGTTAATTATAATTATCCTAAACTATAACTGACTAATTAAATACAAAAACATATTTTAAATTAGCACAAAAATCTGAACAAGCCTGTGTTAAGCTTGGCCAAAAAATAAGGAAGAAAGCTCCAAGACCAGTGTTCCCCCTTAACTAAAGTGAAATTTACGATACGCAGGTTCTAGTGTATTCTGTCCGATTCCAAAAGAGAAATCTATCGACTTACAAGAGAACAGAACATTCCAAAACCTAACATTAAAAAATTGGGGTCCGCGAGATTGCAGGTGCTACTCGGCCATGCTCAGAAGCGTTCACTCACACTGTGGTGTCTTCTAAGTTGGCAACGACGGCAGCCCAGCCCTGCTGCTGTAGGTGCTGGTCGTGGACAAGCATTTCACATGCCTTGGTCTCACGACGTGCACGCTCGTAAAACTCCTGAGGAGGTCAAGAAAAATAAAATAATGTAAACCACTAAAACTTTTATTCTAGATGCATACCAGGTGGCACATCACATCGAGGAACGAGCAGAACAAGGTGGTGCGATTACAGTAAGAACAAAGAAGAATGCTACGTCTCCGAGAAGAGCGTAACGTAAGGATTCGAAACATCGCCAAAATTGCTCCCGCAAAAAAAAAAAAAAAATACCTGCGATATCTGCTGTCGGGACACTCAAATTTTACTGGGTAATTTGAGATTCTAGCAGACAAAAGAAAAGGCTAGACAGAAATCCGCAAGCACATCGTTTAAATTTTCTCTCCCCATGCACGAGATGCTGGCTGCAGCAAAGTTGGGACCACCGCATGGAACACTTGGTGGGAGGTGTTTTCTGTAGTCTTTTCTAGCGCTCGCACTGTGTGCACACCAATGTCTGGCTGTTTCTTTGCCGACATGGAAGTATGGCCAGTGCTGTGCACTGTGCAAATTCTAGTGTCAAAACATAGCAACTACAAATTCTAGTGTTTTGACACTAGAATTTGCACAGTGCACAGCACTGGCCATACTTCCATGTCGGCAAAGAAACAGCCAGACATTGGTGTGCACACAGTGCGAGCGCTAGAAAAGACTACAGAAAACACCTCCCACCAAGTGTTCCATGCGGTGGTCCCAACCTTGCTGCAGCCAGCATCTCGTGCATGGGGAGAGAAAATTTAAACGATGTGCTTGCGGAATTCTGTCTAGCCTTTCAGTGGTGCTAGTGTTGCTACCAATGGGCGGCGACGCTAGTTAGCAGACAGTGAACACTGACGGTATTGCAGATAAAAACAGATTTTTTCAAAACGTCACAAAATTTTTAGACTGAAGTACTATGCTGTTGGGTCTATTTGGAGTCATCTTGTACTGAAACAAGGTTTACAAAAAGTTCTAATTAAAAACTTAAAAGAAACTTTCAATGACACAATGGGTCTTCCTCAATAACTTGGAAACCATAAAATCAATCATTCTGAGAGCACCAGCGCTTCAAGGGTGTTTTATTACATAACAGTGATAAAACCAACTATTACTTTGAAAAGGATCATTTTAAAATCACTTGGTTGGACATAGGCAAATGAAACAATACTAAAAACAACAATGTTAACAAGTTTCACTAAACTGGTAAAGGTTAAAATTTTTCAAAGCCTTGATGACAAAGTTGAATATTCGAGTCATGAGAAACCTGTGATAACCTTGAGAAAGAACTCTGCTGATCTTGAAACCTGTCAAAACGTTTCCCCTGCACTCTTTCCAAATTCTGTGCCATGCAGTAATTCTGTTACTATCTAGTCACTTATGAACAATTCTCGTATTGTTTCAGAAGATTTCAAAGCCGTGATAAAAGATAACTAAAAAAACGAAAGGCAAGTAGCATTACAAAGATTGATGAGACATAGTGCAAACTTCATCATTCTCACCTGAGCCAGCTGGGTTCTTGTTACAACTGTGTTGTAAGATGGGGGCAGGTTCAGCACTTCCTCAACTCCATCTTGCATGTCATCATCTGAAAGAAAAGCAAGCACGGGAACTGAGTCATGGTCCCCGCTTTGGTGCTGGGTTGTCGACGGGAATGTTATCAAGATGAACAACCATTAAGACAAACATGGCCGACAGAGCTGGAAAAAATGGAATGTTCAAGAGCACGTCTAAGGCAGTAATAAAAATATGAAAACAATAAAAAAAGTTTGCCTAGGGATGGAGTATAGCCTTAGTATCGCAGGGATAAAAAAAAATTTCACCGAGGTTAAGATACGCTTTTGGAACATCTCTGCAAAAGTGCAAATTCTGAATCTTCAGGCACTGTTTAACGACTCCTGAACCCGTTTTCCTTCTTTGTATTTGCTCTCTTGGCTCAAAAATCGGAATATGCCTTCGTACACATCCCTAGATGCAGCCGTAAAAATGCCACGAGTCAAGCAGTGTACAGTCGACTCTCGTTAATTCAAAATCTCTTAATTCAAACTTTCGGATAATTCAAACTAACATGCAGGTCCCATCCTATGCGTCTCTATGGGAAGAAACTCCTGATAATTCAAACTTTGCTTTATTCAAACAAATTTTCGGCCCCCCTCGAGTTTGAATTAATGAGAGTCGACTGTATAGGAATCTTGACAATCTAAAAACGGAATATAACAAACGTCTCCCTGACGCGGTGGTTAGAGTGGCAGTATCTTGCCATGTTTTTTTGAGCAGATGGACCAAGAGCAGTTTTGATCCAGTCTGCAACTTAGTTTTTTTTCTTCTTGTGAGCACCAAGCATGGAACATGCAAGAGCATGCAATAGCCAGGCAAATCCATGTTTCATCCGATAATACGCACATTACACACAGAACTTCGGAGACAGTGGCACTGGTACCCACCGACAAGCTAGTGACTGCCCTGAAGTGCTTATTCAGAGTACTCATTAGCCAAAGTGAACAAAACACTGTTTCATAATCTCTCTAACATCTATGCGCAGTGATCAGAACCTTCAATATGCTGAACCTACAGTCATGATTCCTCGGAGCTCTGGATTCCAGTGTAACAACACCAGGCAATGGTGCTACTAGTAGATGCACAACACCATAAGCTGAGAGATGGCACGTAACTAGGATTCCGTGTTTTTGGAGTTTATTTCTCGCAAAATTTGGAGGGCGTTTTATTTAGTTTATTTTTTGCTGAAAATGCGGGGGTTCTCGGAATTTATCTTTGTTAGATTCCCAAATTTCCGAAATTCAAAGCTTATATTATTGTGTTTCTTATTTTTAAAAATTAACAAAAAAAAAAAAGTTATGGCACCCAAACTTTACTTAGTTTTCTTTTTTTTTTAATTTTCTTAATTCAGAGCTAAAAGGCAAATGAGATTTCAAAGGAAACAAGTGGCATCTCCTCACATCCACTGATCCTGTGCTCTTGTCAAGTTTATTTGAGAAACACTGACTTTTTTGCTTTTTATTTTTTCATTGTGACCTTGAAATTCAGAGATTTTCTGATAAATCCGAATTGCCAAAAAATTTACCGGCAAGTGGTTTTCCGATTTTTTTTTTCGGATTTATCCGAAAACATGGAACCCTACACGTAACCTGCATTTCGGTATTGAAGATTACTATGGAAACGAGATAGCCAGTGGCACCTAGCTCTCGATCATTCCGTTCATTCGAACATGCTGACGACAATAACCCCCGGAGAACGCGGACGAAGGACGAACACAAATCTCCTAACACAGTTAGGTAATAATCTTCTTCTCCAGCGATTATCGTCATTCTTGTCCAGCTCGCTGCACCTAATTGCTTGAACATGCCAAGTTGGTCAGGTTCAGGAAGTGGCGTGGTGTCACGAGCACAGGCATGGATAATTGAATTTAGGCAGTTAAGCCGTCTCAGAATAAAACTTCGGCAAACTATATGTGCCCAGGAACGGGCTTCTACGAGGGGCGTTCATAAAGGTTGTATTATCGGCACAAAAAATTAAAAAAAAAAAAAAAACGGAACAAAACAGGCATCAACATGAGCGCGCGTCCCACTAGTTTCCGCACAATATAAACATTGCATGCTATAGTAGCTCGGAACGCCGCTAGGGAGTCGAAACAAAAAATTGACCGCATCTTCACGTGGTGAATGATGTTGCTTGGGGCGAAGCTCTGGTGGTGCTTGTCTGCGTAGACGCCGAGCCGCAGCATGCCGAGCCTTTTCATTCGTGTCAGTAGGAGAATGTGTTGTTTTCTTCTTTTTCTTTTTTTAAGCAGACAGATGGGATGGCATCTCAGAACCCCCTACTCTTTTTTTTTCTTCTTTTTCTTTTTTCATAATTTTTTTCGTCTTTTTTTTGCCCTACACGAGCACGTGATCTCACGAGCAGAAGCACGAGCACCCGACGCCGGGCCTACGGCGGACGGCGGACGGACATGGCTAGCCCCTAAGGAGCTTCGCCCCTAAAATGGCACCGCCCGTCGTTGCCAAGCACATGCAGTGATCCGGTTTTTTTTCATTTGAAGGGAAGCAATGCCAAGGATATTTATTCCAATCTGGGAGCGTTGTTCAAGGACAATGCCCCAGTTTATGACATTTGGTTAAATGGCGCAGATGTTACCAGTGTGGCCAAATCAGAGGAAAGCATTTTAAGGATGGCGACCAAGTGATTGCTGAAGTGGAGCGATTCCTGAACACTTAAAACGAGGAGCTCTATAACAATGGCCTCCGGCATGTGGTGCATCGCTGGAAAGAAGTGGGTAACTTTGCACTTTTGTCAGCATTCGGAGCGTACCCGGATCGAAGCGCATTCCACGTGAGTGCTGCTCCAGTGCTAGGCGCGACTCGGAACTAATCACAGGCCACACGCCGGAAGCGACAAGACCAACTAATGGCGGCTGTGCATAACCTATGCATTGTTTCACAATTTCGGAAAGGGTCTATTGGGTGTTACAGTCGAATCTTACTAATTTGCACTCGAGGGGGACCGAAGATTTCCTTGAATAAAGCAAAGTTTTAATTACCGGGAGTTTCCTCCCATAGAGGCACAAAGGATGGGACTTGCATGTTAGTTTGAATTATCCGCATGTTTGAATTAAGAGAGTTTGAATTAATGAGATTCGACTTTACCAAAACTGAGCCCGCTCAGCCCGTCGTAACACCGCACGCAATCGTTTCTGACCAATCTCAATGAGGCAGCACGGGAAAAAGCGTGGTGCTACTCTGGCAGCCAAAGCCATCGGAATGGATATTTGGGCGAGCTGGTAGGAGTTCATGGTGAAAAACAGCGTGACTGGGACGGGGACAAAGAAGAGAGATACACCGGATAAGCGCATCTCTGTTCTTTGTCCTCGTTCCAATCGCGCCGTTTTTCACCGTGAACGCCCATAGCTGCTGCAGCTTGGAGCATGTGGCGAGAAAGCTTGTGCTGCAGCATCCAGAAATTCCGAGTGCAGTTTCATTCCTGCTCGTTTCCGAGTGAGCGTCGTAAGAGCATGCGGTCACATATCGCTACTGCATGATGCACACTGAAGGCTCCAGGCTGGGGGTAGTTCTCCACTAGCTCAATCTCTCATCCACAGCAGAGACACCAGACGTCCATTGGGATTAGGGTAGAGAATAAAAATCAATATGATTTAAATCAGACCAGTTTTACTACGATGATTGGAATCGAAACATTCCCGCAAAAATAATCCCGGAAATAATTACCGTCTGTCTATCACTTGATGCTTTCGTAATTAAATCAAAGAATCATAGAGCAAGAAAGATTTATATGAGGGTGAACACGATCAAAAAGTAGCGCTCTCCTGAGCAAACCGGAGCGTTGAGGTAGATTTCTACTGTCCACCTTGTTCATCCGCTATGTAATATACTATTAGCAACAAAATCGGAATGCAAAACGAAAAACAGAAAAGGAATGCCCTATGCAATCAAGTCAGAATGCAAAAGAAAAAAAAGGTAAATCTTTCAAACTAAGAAAAAAATTTTTTTTTTCTAGTACGGCGGGGATTACACCAATAAAAAGTTGTCAATTAAACTGTACCTTAGATTTACAGTTATTCTTTCTTCTGCATCGTGATCGGCAATCGTATGAATTCTATCAATCTGCCATGTTGAGAAATACATCAATAGTGGTAAATAATCACCATGGTCCAGCTTCGGCAATTTAAATCAAACTAATCCGACTGAAATTCAATAAATCCAATTTATTTTATTTAAGAAAAAAAAAAAATCCTCGTCTTTGCGTTTTAATTGGGGCTGACTAACTTCCCGGTGTCCGAATGCATGCAACACAATTCGGCTAAAGCTGCCAAGTGCGGCGGCCATAGCCGAACCGGAACTTGCCAGAGAGCACGGATTGGTCGCCAGATCTTGAGAGTGCGTCCGACTCTATGGAGGCCTTGTTGAAGAGGAAGATGGGGTTGGTGTCCGTGCCGGCGCTGTACTTGCCCACCGACGCACTGAGCTGCAGGCTCTCTCCACCGCTGATCAGGAGCACCTGCTTGTCGGGGGGCACGTGGCAGCGCTGCGCTATCACCTCCTTCAGGTTCTTCACACTGCAGGAAGGCCGGGGAGAACAGGAGCCGTGTGAAACTCTCGGGGCGTCACGTCTCGCAAACTGAGAGCGAGCGACTGTGCTAGCAAAACTTGTAAAGACAAGGCGTAATGGTACAATTTCGAAGCAATGGTAACTCGAGGTTCTTTGTAAAAAAGGACGCCGCAGGCATTTTCAATGTTCTGTCTCTTGGATTGTTTTTTCAACTGCAATGAGACTCGGGAGGCTAGAATATTTTTCAGTTAATCGTAGGGTTTGGAGAACGGGGTCACAGAGTGAGGAAGATTGTGATTTGGAGCAATTTCACGGGTCAATAACATCGGGTGCAACATAGACACAATATTGTGCATGTACACATACAGTGACCAAACAGCGTGCATTTTGATGCAACAGAAAACCTGCCTGCATCAGAACAGAAACATATTGTTTAATATGAAAAAAATACACCCCCCCACCAGAAAAGAGCCGCAAAGTTGCATCTTTCTGCCTTCACCTATATATCAAAGAGACCGCCAGTGCGCCGCAAAAATCGAACAACCATTGTAGATTATAGTCCTACGCCTCTTTGACACCAAACTTTCCACTTTTACATTTCTCGACTCCTTTATGTAAATCCTCCACTTATTTCATATCTTGGTGGGAAAGCTTTTTAGCATTTGCTCCACACGTAAACCTGCCCTGTTCAGCAAGCAAACTTTGACTGAATCTTAACTAACAGGTGGTAAAGTGTATATTCACTTTCCAAACACACTAGTCCCGTTCATGTGACATACAGGGTGTCTAGCAAATTATTCTTTTGAAATTCTCGGACTTTTCCAGGTTTTCCCTGATAAATTCAGGTGAAATTCCCCGATTACTCTAGAGGCGGTTAAATATATAAGACCATTACAACACAAGGTATTGCGCATTGAGCTCAATGAGGATTATTTTGCACGGGCCTAATCTAACTTGCATATTCCGAAATATTTGGGTTCGTCCAGTTCGGATTAAACGAGCACTTTCTTGCCGCTGACATCGTCAACGAAGAGGCCACTTCCGGAAACACTATGAAAACACGACGCTCAACCACACACGTCAATAACCAAATGGCAACATGGCCGCCAGATGCACTTTCGGATACTTTCGGCTTGGATTGGATTGGAGTTTGCGGCTTTCCCATTTGTTACTAAATCTAGAAGCTCGAACTGGATCTAGTTTAGTGTCGCGCTCTCAATCCAATCCATGGCTTCAACTGGATTTGTCGGTTCACTTTGCATTGGGTAGCGCACCCTACATCGGGGGAGCAGAGCCCGCGCCTCACTCTAAGCAGAATTTATTGCCTATATTTCTGCCCCCAAGTCCTCAAGTCTTTGCTCAGGGCACTCGATGGCATTTCCGGCTCAATTTCCCTGACTGGGCTCGCTTTTTGACAATTCCGATTTTTCCCGGTAATTAAAATTTCCCTGACAATTCCCGGTTTTCCCGGTCGCTAGACACCCTGGTCATAGCTAGGGTTCCGTATTTTTGGGATTTGGTTTCCTTCAAATTTGGGGGTGTTTTCTTTGGGGTCTATTTATTTTCCATGGATTCTGCGTTTTTTAGCGTCGATTCTCAATGTTGTACAAAAAATGGGGGTTTGTCGGTGCTTATGTGGAAGGAAAGGGGACACGGGCATGGAATCCCTCAACCTCCAGGGTACTTACGCGTGACTCGATACTCGAAAAACATCTCCGTACCGATAAGAAAAAGAAGCCAGATAAGATGCACGGTCCCAAAAGCAAGAAGAAGCCTTGCAGACTGTTAATTGGGGGCCGCGTTCTGGGCTAACACAAAATCAAGCAGTAGATAGGCAAAGATTTTCTTACCGTAAAGCTTGGGGTTTTTCGAGGTCGGTTCCGATTCGAGGTTTTTAAGTTTTCCCAGATTTTGATAAAACCGGCTAGGGGTCAATTTTTCGGGGTTTATCGGTATTTACCGAATACACGGAACCGTAGACATAGTGTAATGGTTGGAAAAAAGGTCCAGTTTGTTGTGCACGTAAATTTTATCATTATTTTGAAATTTATTTCTCTCCGGCTGCCATAACACTAAATGTTAAACTGTGCTCTAGTTTTTAATAATCCCCTCAACAACCACAAAAAAATTTTTATTTATTCCATCTGGCCTATTTGTAATAACTTTCAGTGTAACAGACAGCCCTGAAAGACATCTGTCTGTGCTTGTGTGGAAGAAGCGTCTTCATGCTGAACTTCACACAAAGAATACTATTGGAAGCACAAAGACCCAGGCATAGTTGAGACACACTCTAAAGCAAAAAGCTACCAGTTTATATGGTCCACACTTTACGTCTCTAAGATTAAAAGAATACAGAAAACAAAAAAACCTTGTATTCATGCTTTTTTTTTTTTTGTAATTTGGCCTTTTAAAAATTGTTGCCTAAAATGATGTGTGACTTCTGGTTGTTCTACTAATTATGATTTTAAGTATTACACACTCTAGTAATTTTTTTTCTTCCAATAACTGCTAGTCTGATAATCGACCAAATGGTGCTACAAAATCGTGACCTGATACGCGCATGCGTATCAGGTCACGACCGACGTTCCGGCTAAAATCTGCTCTTTCACGATTACGATAAGCAATCCAATAAAAAATAAAATAAAAATAAAAATACAACAACAACAACAACAACAACAAAAATCCTTGGGCGAAGTGATTCCAGACTGCCTCATCACTCGAAACAATGAACGAGCAAGTGCACGCATAAGTGATCATCGTAAAAACACAAAAAGAGACAAAGTCATCGCTACGGTAGCTTCAAAATGGTCGCCATGGTTACGGGGCAAATGCCCTTTGGACTGCCGTGCCAAAAAAAACTTACCTTTCTACAGCGTGGTTCATATCGAAGGTCATCATCTTGCCTGTATCGACCAGGAAGACGTACAACATTTTCGCTTCCTTCTCAATAAACTGCACAATGACCTGAAACGACAAACAAAGCGATCCTTTGTCATCAGACCAGGAAAAGTTTCGATGCGCGCTAGCGCTCGACTACAAAAGAACATCACGTAAATTGACAATTATACTGCATTTTGGGCTCAATTCATTCGTTAACTTTTGGTGTTCCGAGCGACACCATCACACGATGATTTTAAAGAACCCACAGTTTTGCGAAGCTATAAAGTTCGAGAGAAAGACCAGCGCGTTTACCCTAGCGAAATTGAGAGCGAGCGACACAAATCCACGAACCTAAGATGTTGCGATGTTTCTGTTTCACTCTGTTGTTGAAGCCGGGTGAGCAGCGTGCTGGAACTTCTTGCTGGTACAAGCCGATATGGAGCAAATAATCCGGGCTCGCTGGTCAGCAGGGCATGCTTGTCGTATCTGCATGATGGTCCACATTTATCATTCGCCAAGATATTCTGGCGCATCCGTCCCCAGAGCGGAAATGTGCGAGTGCGTGCAGCGGCTGGTTCCTTGTTCGGGTTGCATTTGGGTTATTTGATAGTTTTTTTTTTTAATATAATTTACAGATGTAAAATTCCACGTTCACCACACCTCTAGTCACCCACTGTTCGACTTCCAACAGCTGACGCCATGTTACGAACGCATCGGGCTAAATCTCGCCGTAATCCGTCACGTGACTGAACCGACTTGGAGGTGAGCATGCGCATAAAAACGTAGTACGATGTTTAAGCCGTTACATATACCACAAACATTTTATTTTCTAGACTTATCAGTTATAATTGTTTTTAAAAAAGTTTTAGTTTAAGTAAGTTCAAAAGAAACTTTAATAATCTTTAATAAAAGTTTTAAAAACCGCGGTAGTAACACGATGGGAGCAGTGATTTCGATATCATGGCTAGCTGTAGTGGGGTTATGCAAGCAGTTGTTGCCAAACAGATGACGCCAGTTGCACAATTTTATTACTTCATATGGCTTCCCCATTAGTGCAGCCCCATATTTGGCATGACTTGCACATGGCAAGCATCATATTTGTTTGTCAAGTGACAGCTCGTTCAACACAAATCAAAACCAAGAATTTGTCGCCCTTGAACATCAGCAGTTACGCTCGCTATCTGTGTGACCTCGGTCCTTGGTCTGCTTGGCTTGGTCCGGCAGGCCCCAACAAAAATAACAATAAAGACATAAATATTTCAAGGCCCTATCACTGTACCACAACAGACGCTCACATTGTAAAAACTGTGTAGCTGTAAATTTAGGTTTAAAGTGAAAAAAAAAAAAAAAAAACATATACACAAACTCGGGGAGTTATGAACACGAACCAAACAACGCGCTCCAACGACATTGCCATAAGCATCGCCAAAATGGCTCCTGTGGCATTACGATTTTTCCTTCTCCTCGCTTCAATATTTCTTTTTAACTCCCAAGAAATCATAGTAGAACATCCCGAAACCACCGAACCGGTTGCCGAAAGTCCTCTGGAAGACTCCAGCACCCCACAAGAGCCAGCGGACGTCGTTGACAACTCTCAGACTGCGCCCAACGTGGACGACCCTGTCGCTAGTGCTGCGATTGTCCCCGTCTCCGCAAATCCGGGCAACTTGACCATAGCGCGCAATGAATCTAACCCAATCAACTGCACGCCAATCGTTCGGGACAGCGACGAGCCGAACCGACTGATCGTCGTCAACGGAACGGCCCTCCTTCAAGAACTGACGCCGGCCGCGAACAAGACCAACAGCACGGCGGGGGATTGCGTCGTGGTGACGTTTTACTCGCCCTACTGCAACTTCTGTGCCCGGACGGCTCCGTTCGTGAACGCTCTGCCGAGCGCCTTTCCGGGTCTCAAGTTCTACGCCGTGGACGTGATTCAGTCGAGCCAGATCAACATGCGGTACGGTCTGGTCGCCGTGCCGAGCATCCTACTCTTCCACAACGGTCGAGCCGTCGCCAAGTTCAACGATTCGAGTCCGAGCATCGAAGGTCTGACCGGTTTCATTGCCAGGCACACGGGTGTGACTCCCGATCGCCCGCTGGCTCCGGATTCCAGCGGCCCCATGTCGGATGTGCCGCTCGAGTTTATCGACTGGGTGCTTGTGTCTGCGTGGGTCTTCACGGCAGTGTGTTTGATCGGAGCCTTTCTGAGGTCTGGCCTGTGCAAGCATATGACCGCGAGCGTGCAGAACGCGTGGCGCGAAGCGCAGCACCAGCATCAAGACTGAGCTGTGCCGGTGGATGCTAAGACGTGGCGAAAATGTCAATTGTTGCGTATCATGCCCATGGTCATGGACAATACACTAGGAATTCATGAAAACAACTTTTTTTTCTTCCTAGACCTTGGCCCTCATAATTACTCTATGTGCGAGTGATTAAACGTGAAAAGCAACTCGCTTTTCACATATTTCACTTGTTGCCACAGGGCAGCGGCACTGAGCCATACGAGAAGCTGGTCGAACATTCCGGTTTGTTTTGTCCCCGATTGTGCCGTTTGGAAAAAAAAAAAAAAAAAAAAAAAACTACAGTCAGGTGCACCCACATGTTGCCTTCATGTGGCACTTTGGGGGCCCAATTCATGGTGCAAAGCCTGGTACATGATAATTATAGGGCCATCTGCTCACTTTCGCCGAGTTTTCCAATAAGAATGGAGTTCACAAATGCTCCTGGTGGTGTGTTGAACCTCAGTGTGCTTGACGCAGCGACATTTGCATGGAACTTAAGTGGTGATCAAGAACTTGGTAGCGACAGGTGTAAATGAATATGGTACGTGATGTGATATTTCCAGCAACCTTAGGCTGGTGTTGCTGTTTCCACCCTTTCACTGCATCAGTGACGAGAATTATGGTGTCAAATAAATAATATTAAAAGATGTGAAAGGGACAGTGAAAAACGTGGCAGTTGTCTTTAGGCCCGCTTCAGACGGGGCAATTTTGCCCAGCAACTTGTCGCAATACCAGGAACACTGGCCGCCCGCGTTCACACGCAGCAACCAATTGCTGCAATTTGCCATCATGAAATTTTGTGTTTCTTGCACTATTCAGACACACAATTACGCGCCATAAACGTGTTTTTATAAATTTAGATAGCGTTAAGAATACGCTAAAAACGTGTTTTTATATCTTTGAATGGCGTTGAGAATACTAACTCATCTTTCTAAAGCGGTTTATTTCCAAAAACTCAATTTCAAACCAGAACCAAGTCTTTAGTTGTCATCATCACCGGCACGGGGTATCACATGAAAATATTGCGTCCCTGATTGGCCCTGCTGTTGCTTCAAACGTCTTCGAATTGCTCCGAGTTGCTCGCTTGTTTCGAGCCAGATCCAATCTCAGCAATTCGTGTCGATCTAGGAAAAGCTAGGGAACAACTTGCCAGCAACGCCAAATTGCTCCGTCTGAAGCGGGCCTAAGGCCCACTTCAAACGGAGCAATTTCGCCCAGCAACTCGACGTTGCAACACCAGCAACACGGGCCGTCCGCGTTCACACGCAGCAACCGAATTGCTACGACTTGCTATCATCATCATTCACTTTGAATTTTCTTGCACTATTTAGACACAAAGCTACGCGCTAAAAACGTGTTTTTATATCTTTGAATGGCGTTGAGAATACTAACTCATCTTTCTGAAAAGGTTTATTTCCAAAAACGATCGATTTCAAACTAGAACCAAGTCTTTAGCTGTCAATATCACCACCACGGGGGTGTCACGTTAAAATATTGCGTCCCTGATTGGCTGCTGCCGCTTCAAACGGCTCCGAGTTGTTTGTCCGTTTCGAGCCGGACCCGATCTCAGCAATTCGTGTCGATCTAGGGAAAGCTAGGGAACAACCCGCCAGCAACCTCAAAATTGCTGGAAAAGTTGCCCCGTCTGAAGCGGGCCTTAGTAATCATTCACTCCTGCTTTGGCCCTAGTGGACTGGGGGATATGATAAATAAAAAAAAAGGAGAGTTCACACTCACACTTTGCGACAGTCGTGCGACCAACTAGCGACCACTGACGTTGCGGACAATTGGCGAGTCGCTTCTCGGAAGCTCTCGGGGGGCCGCCGTAGATTCCGTCCTTCCCGCCACAGCTCGGGTTCGCGTTTTGCTGCTTTCCCATTTTTGTTGTCCCATGGCTACACATGCGTCGTTATTGCCACTAAAAGAGACCCATTACATTGGCCCGGGTCCTTCAGAACAGTACAATAAACCACAATCGCTACATCTGCGCGCAATCGCTCAAGCTACCACCCCCATCGCGTCGCAGTGCGTACCTGTCGAGCCAAAAGTGGCACGGATTTACTGCGAGGCCGAGTTCTTCCTCGGGCACTCGTTCAAATCGGGGTGCCGCTTTTATAAAAAAAACGGGTACTCTTTAATAGCGTTGATCAGAGCCGCGGCAGACCTCCGTGGCTCTGTATCCACGGCCGCTACTGCGAACCGAGGTGTTGGACGGACGTGTTGGTCGCTTCTCCCACAGAAGGGCGGTGTGTCAGATATAAACAAACTCGAGGCACACCAGATGTCGCTTCTGCGGCGGCGCCGATTGGTTGTGCCGCTGAGCGACTTGGCGACAGGTCTGAAAACTCAGTCTGGAAGCGACTGCTCCAAACAGGTCGCTTTTGTGACAAAAGCTGTCGCGTGACTTGCAAGTGTGAACGCGCCTTAACGGTAGCTTGCATGCGGGAGTTATCCGAGGATATGTGCGCATGCAGACGAGAAAGTGTAGAATGTACAGCAATAATAGTTCTGGTTGTCTCATCAACACTTGCACAGCATGCAGACATTTACTTACCACCGCCAAGTGCTCCCAACAGGAAACAATCATCCTGTTTTCTGTTGTTCACCAACATACTGAGCCTTGATTGGTTGGTGGTATGCCATTATAGCTGTGCTCAATGTGGTGCAATTTTTCCACCGAAAGAAGCTTCAAACGAGTAAAATTTCGACAACAGCTCTGCAATGATACTTTCTCTTTGTACAATTGTACATCATGCACACTGAAAGTGTACCGAACAAACAAAAACACACACAAAAGAGGGGCACGAAAAGATGACAAACCAATCGCATGCATTCTTAATCTGCCCGTACAAGCACAAACTGGTGTTGCCACCAAACGCTATTCAAAAAAGGTAACAAACCACGGCAAAAACGATGGTGAAAGAGTTGACAAAACAAATAAATACACTTTGGTCTTAAGACTTTACATTAGTCCTACCGATGCTTCCCCAATCCACAAAGCGAAACAGTAGTAAGGCACGACGTCATTAGCCAGGCAAGAAACCGTTGACTTATCAGATACACTTCAAAAGTCCTTATGGCATTACTTGGGACGAAAGCCATTAGCTGACTATAGAGTTCCCAGTTGTATCAGGAAGCCAAATTACCAACTGAATCAATGGCTGCAGTGTGGCTTCTTAGCAATCAAGTCCTTGTAGGTGCCGCAAGCAGAGTTAATAATTGGGTCAATGGCCACAGATGACTTCCCGGCACGGGCACCCGTGTTGCTCGCAAGTCGTTAACCAAATCACAAATTTGTTTTAAAGCAGCAGCCATCAACACATTGAATTATGGTGTAGAATGAACATATACATTCTGTGTTTGCAAAGCAATGCCACTGGACTGAATCCAGCAGTTAGCCAAGTCCACAGTTCCCATTGTAGTTCTTGTCTTGACCTGCCCGGTACGGTAACAGAACGGTTCTTCTACATGGCATCAAAGTGAAACTGATGCGCTTCTTGCAGCTTGACTCTGCGGTCTTCACGTTTCTCCAGCCAGTGGAAGGCTGCAATGATGAGCGAGATGAAGACGCACGTTCCTGCCAGGGCAATGAATGTCAGCAGCACCTGCACACATGACAGAGAGGACGGACTGATCAGAGAAATCGTCGAGCAAATTTATTATTCTGTGTCGCGCATCATGCAGGTGGCACACTACTGGGAATGCTATGGCACTTGGCGTGTGTGCTACATCCTCAAATATGGTCCCTCGATTTCTGCCTTATGATGTCATAGGAGTGTCATGCTGTTGCCTGTCATAATCTTGGCAGTGGCAAAGCGGTGGACGTGTACTTGTCAGTATTTCAGTGTGGCTATTTATGTCCTAGAAAGAGATCTACTTCACAATACATCTATCATCTCTCTCTCTCTCTCTCCCTATGGCTTTCTAGACATCAACTCATTGCTTGTAAACAAGTAAATCTGTCCACAGGAGCTTTGCGCACAACACATGAAATGTTCATGGTGCGACGTTGAAAATAAGTTGGTGCATCCGTTGATCGTTTTGGATTCTTCAAGATACACTAGTGACAAGAAAAAAAGTATGGGTTCTTAAATGCGCAGAAAGTCCTTCGCGTGAAGAATTTTTTTCAATCTGAACAGATTTTTCTACCGCCAAACAACTTGCTTATTGCTGTGTTGATTTGTTTCCTTAACACTGACAGCTCAAAATAAATATATTTTTTTATTACCCAAAATGATTGAAAACGATGCCTGGACATTACCCTCAAAATTCGAAATTTGGGAACTCAGAATATGTGAAGTAAAAATACAATTTTCAAAAGCCGAATTTGAAGTTCCCGCGCGATCCGCGCCGGTGCAGTGACATAAAAAATTTAGTCGTCCTGCAACGTCTGCCCGCTTCTCGCGAACAACCGCTCCGTGCATGCTGCCTATCACTGTGAGCAGACGACGCTTCACTTTCGAGTTTGAAGTTCTTTCAGGCATTGTGTCAAACCGAAATGTTTTTCGTTCCGGTTCAGGGAAAACGGTTCAGCTCCGGTTCAACTCCGGAGTGAAAAAATAAAGGTTCAAACCGGTTCGTACTCATATGCTACAAAAACAATTGACGACAGCAAAAGATAAGCTATGCATATTTTATAAAAGTGTTACATTTAAAAGGTAAAGGCTCACATTACAGTGTGAAACGAACGAGCAAGTGCTGGAGCACCTCGGGACGTAGGTGAAAGCGCAGTTCAATAGAGAGATTTAGAATAGCGTAAAGACCCTAGCGTCAGCACTGCGTACAACGCACGCAAGCTGTGGACGTAACGTTACGGAGCGCGTTGAACGCGCACTTTTAGTATAGACCTTTTCTGTCTACTCTCGTCCCCAGCCACCTAATAGGCGTATCCGGTATGGGCAACGAAAAAATACTAAAACGTTTCAACCTGTAACTAGTAAACAAATAAGGGGGAGGCAACACGATAATGGGTGACGGTTATGCTTATATCCTAAGTGTCTTCTACTGGCGTGGCGACGGCAAAACAATGTTTTCGCCCATACTGGAAGTGACGACAATTCAAGATGGCGGCGCCCTTGAAGAAAGGGTCTATAGCGGAAGGCAAACGCATACGTAAAGACTTGCAGAGCTATCTAGATGTGCTCCTGCGAACTGCTTCAAACAATCCAAGGCGGGTATTCGGTCAAGCCAATCCAACACCGCGAATCTCCTCGCTTTGCCAGCTTTGCTACGAAGTGCGTGAATCTCTTTCCAGTTGCCTGTTTTGAACATGTCTTGTCTTTCTTTTTAGGACTGTGCGACCAACAGTTCGATATATGGTTCGCTCCAGTGTGTTATGGGATCCCTACTATCTTATGCTGGCCTCGTCAATTGCTTGGAAGTATGCAAGCAATAGGTCACACTGCTAGCGTACCGACCGCACGGTAAACACCGTTTTGGGTTCGACGGCGTCGCCAACGTTCTTGGCTATCGACACCCATCTTTGTGAGCGCTCGAAAGGGTTCGTCGCGTTGATTTCTTTGAGGAGGTTGTGGGTCGCCTGTCAATACCGCCCGATCAGGCCGAGTTCCACTCGCTCCAAGGAAGTCACACGGGGAAGCGCTACCATTGGGAAAAGGTTTAATCTGTAAGCTCAGAGTCCAATGAAGAGGAGGGCCAAGGCTGTCTAGTGGTCCGGGTCTTCAGTTGGAGGCCTTGCTCGGCACCGGCTCTTTCGTCTGTCTCCAGCTCCGAACTCCGCGTGTCCTCGCTTGCCACGAGCCTCGCCCTTTTTCTCTTCTTCTTTTCTTTTTTCCACAAGGTTGAGGTCATCTTCAATGGTGAAGCGAACCCGTACAACGCGCGTAGCACTTCGACTGGTTTGCCTCACCGCCGCCATTTTCCAAACTGGAGTAGTGTCGCGCTTTCCCGTGCGCGACGAGAGCAACGAGAATGGTACGCAGGGGACCGCTACGTACGCTCGCAAAAAGCGATAGCGAGCGTACGTACGCATAGCTCGCTGCAGTACGTACGTATGGCTCATGCTCAGTGTGGAGGACGCAGCGTTAGCGCTAACGTAGGGGGCTTGCGTTTACTCTTATACGCAATACTAAAACTCTCTATTGTCAGGCAGCTGACCGAAGAAGAAGGACGTTGTTTAAGCATATTCGGGGAAAGACGGCATTTCTGAGACGATAAAAGGAACTTCAGCGAAGAACAAGCTCGCTCCACGCTGATCTGGGTCGCAGGCACTCCCAGGGCTACTTGCGCCAATGCTTAGAGTTCTGGATCGCGTTCCCTCCTCCCAAAACTGCAACACGTTAGCGTCCCTTGAAAGCCGCAGCTTTTTGTCTAGCATTTCCAGGAGGCATGCTATATCAAGTGGGCTACTGGAATCTCGAACGTGCATGCCAGCCTCAATTTCTCTTTCCTTGAGAAGCGCTTCCAGGGCGTCTTCCAGATCGTCTGAAGCCGCCGCAGTTTCAGAAGAAAGGGTAGAATCTTGCACGAATTGCAGAGCTGTGATCCGCCTCCAAGTCTTTGTCATATGCAACGTGGCCCGGTACTTTCGCTCAGGGGTGAGAAGAAGGCGGTAGCGGGGATCTATGTACACTGTTGCACGAAGACATCCGTATCAAGAAGTTGTCGCTCCCACTTTTTCATTGACTGGACCAGGGCCTTTGCTAACGGCGATGATATCTTGGAAGTGTCCATGGAACATCCCAGCCATGCTCCGTAGAAATCTCCTTCAGTGAGCTGTTCCTTCCGCAATGTCTTTATCGCCACTTCTGCCGGGCGAACCGATACTGCGAGCACTTTGACTTCCGCCCATACGTCTTCAGTCCACCTGGAGCTTTCTTCTTTTGCGAGGAACCATCCAGCGAAGCCTATTAGTTCAAGTAGCCTGGTTCAACCCTAGTTTTCTGACTAGGGACAGAACAGATTGAACATATAGTTTCTTAACAAGCGCACGGCTTTCTTCAACAATGTACCCGGAGCCCGAGCCTTTGAAGGTGCCACTAACTGGCAGATGCAGCGTATGAGCGGCGCACCTCCTCCCTTTATAGCAAGCCGCAATCATCAGAGAGTGCGCTCTCAGGATTCTCCTGTAGAGATTGCAGAGCGTGCGACTCAACATTCAGGGTCACTATATCCGACCTCTTCTTCAAAGTCAGAACATTCCTTGCTCATTTTACAAGAGGAGACGCACAGCTTTCACCATGTCAGAACCGGTATCTGTCGTGACGCTGTATACCTGGTTGACGTTGAGAGTGGAGCGAGAGAGTGCATCTATCCCCTCTGACCTCATATGTTGCCCCGTGTGCCTTTCAAAGAGTTCTCTCATGGTCAATGGCTGCAGCACCAACCTTCCCTATTCAGCATACTGCACGTTGATTCCAAGCAGGAAGCGGTCCAGTCGCGATGCGCAGTCGAGCTTCAACGAAAACATATGGTTTTTCAACGACAAACCTGAACGCTATGAGAAAACCTGATAATGGAACGTTACAGCGCTTTTCGCTACCTATTTTGCTCGCTTTTTGACTTCCCAAAAGAACGAAACACCGCAAAAATAATTTATCACTTTTGCCAAGGAACGAAAAAATAATTATTTCGGTCCGGTTCAACTCCGGTTTGCGCGAAAATAATTTTATTTTATTTTTTCATTTTTCTGTTTACTTTCTAGGTAACTGTGTTTTTCGCCACACACTTTTCACGCGACCTGACTTCGCGTATGAACCGAAAACCGCATGGAAAACATAGCGGTTCCACTCCGGAGCGAAAAAAATAATTTCGTTCTGGTTCAACTCCGGTTTGCGCGAAAATAACGGTCTTTTCCGGTTTTCGGTTCAGGGTTCGGGTTCGGTTCAATACCCTGCTTTCAGGGCTCTTTCAGCGATCTCAAATCTTTTGAAATGGTGTAAGGTCGAAGAGAATGCGCAGTGGACTTTTATGAGCGACGTGAGGGGCCGTCGCATCGGTTCTGCATGAAAGGCTGTCCCAGCGGAGTCACAACTGAAACTACGGTACACAGACACCAGACCCAGTTGTTTTGGTTATTTGATGATTTCTTTTTCGAAGTCTGAGAGGTCGTTGGACGCCTAAAAAAGAGAACTTCGTCCGATTCCCCGATCATCCCCAGCGCTACATGCGTAGAGCGCTGCCATGTTTACTGAGGGAGGTAAAAAGCCAGGAGGCGACATCACTCCAGACTCCGATTTTCGGGATTTCAAAAAGGGCCATAGTGCATTCGCAATTGCATTAAAAGACATGTTTTACGAATGCCATTATTAAATATTATAGAAATGTTGCTTACAAAGCTTCTAAAGTTCATAATCGATTACATCACAAAAAAAAAAGAGGCAAGGAGGTGAGGAGTGGGAGAGAAGGGCACCAAAAATAAAAAGGTGCGCGTGAGTGTAAGAAAATTTTCTTTGCATTCTGGTATTTTTTCGCGTGTCTATGACTACAACTTGCATAGTTTTTTGCAACAAAAACAAATACGACCTTTGGAGTGTCAGTGCCCCTTTAAGAGACAAATTTTTTACGGTTCCCTATGGTGGTCATAAGTAGGTGATTGTAAGTTCTAAATACTAATAATAATATAGAACAAAGACACCTAAGAAGGGTCTGAACACAAAAACTGGGCAAGAACTGTAAGAACGCCCATTGGAATCTTCAGTGTTAAGCACACATATAAGCTTATTTATCCACTAGATATCTATCCTAGTTTTCGAGAAAATCACAACCTCAGGGTGCAACGTTTCTACCCGACAATTTAAGAAACCCCTTTCAGATAACTAATGGCAAGCAGCGTGTCTAAATATTTTACGACTGATGCATCGAGACCGCTCTTCTAATTTTAGTAGTATCCTTAAAAGAAAAAAAGCTACTATATGTGGAAATTCTCTGAATGATAACTGAAAATGAGTCATTATACTCCTGAGGAATTTTCCGCAAAATCCCATAGGTGCCCACCTCAGATGAAGAGATAAATGGTGAAAAACATGAGGTGGGCCATCTTTGGGGATGAGACAGCAAAACATTATAAAAAAAATTATTGATTAACATAGGGGCACCCGCTACATACCATGTGACACTGAAACTCATACCACAGATCTTGGACAAGGCAAGATTCACGTTTCACATGTGATCAATACGCAAGAATTTGCTACAACTCCTGTGTCACTGGGAAAGAATATTGCACACTGTGGATGCAGCAGGTTTGTGTTTCACATGCGATGACACGCGGAAAACCGGCTACAAACTTGCATGCCACGGGAACCGATATCGCTTGGGCAGATCGCGGACAAAAAATGCGGGAACTCGCATGTCACGGGAACTGACATTATGCGCGCAGATCGCGGACATTAACGCGGAAACTCGCTGAGAACTCGCTTGTTACATGTACCGGTACCGCAACCCGTGCACTTGACGTGATTCCCGTCAGACATCATGTGATTTCCGACACAAATAGGGGTAGGGGTGGGGGGGGGGGGGATGTTTCGGAATTTTAATGTTATGGCTGTTTGGCCAGGAAAAACGGGACAGCCAATCTCTCAGGGAAGGTTGCCCTTTTTGGATTTTACGGAACTTTCTCGTCTGAAAGAAGACAAGGAAAGTTCGAGATGAAGACTAAGAAGACGGGGACCGACCGGGCAGTTTAAAGCACTAGTCACGGACAATCCGTTTAGTGTGGTACGTAATGTGCGTGACAGACTGTGGCCTCGGGCAGATGCGAGCATGGGCGTCCTAAATGCCACGCACTTAGAACGCGTTCACCTGCGAGACAGCAAATTTTTCCTTTTTAATCTTTGCACCTCAAGAGCCAGGTCTCGCCACATTTGTGTGCCTTCAACTCGAGCCCAACAAGGAGGGCGCAACATGTCGGTTCCAAACCTGTCGTCCGGGCGTGACGAAGAGCTTGTTGATCCACTGGGACGGCTGGTCCGGTGGGTGCGGGATGATCACCATTTGCGAGTTGGGGATGATCTGGGTCCACTGGTGGTGCACGCTGGGATGCTTGGTGCTGGCATTGTTTGGGAAGGCCACGGTCAGTATGTCCACAAAGTTTGGCGACTGGCCCAGCCCAAACACGGTGTAGGGCAGCTGGAGCGAGAAGTGGGCCGACTGGTACAGCTGGCTCGTGCAGCTCTCCTGGGAAAAGCAGTCAATCAATCGGTCAATCGGACAAATTTATCGTGACAAGTTTATATTGTCAACGCCCGTTCACACACTTGCGTTTGCTTACGACCGAGTTCTTGCGGCCTCTTACAACGAGGGACACGCTGGCGCCGTCTATGAGCTGAACCTGAACTGCATTTCATTAGAGCAAAGATTTTGAGGTATTTGCGAGATCAAATGCAGATACTATTTATGAGGAATGCTCATTTATACTAACATGGCCGAAAGTTTTTCGAGCCAGGAAGGATGAAACGCGAAGAAATTAGAAAATATACGGAAACGCCAATCGTTCTGCGGCTCCCCGACAGATGCCTCTTAAGAAGTTTTAAGGCAGATGGTCGTAAGCAGTGTGAGCCAGCCTTTAGGACGATTCGGTCGGTAGCAGAAGGGACAGGTCAAGTGATGACGAAACATTATAACATTAACAGTACTAATAGTAACAATGCTTTATTTTGCTTGTGCCCACAAACAACCATGTCGATCTGCTCTGTGGTGTACACTCACTGACATCAAACACAAAAGTCGCTATTAAAACTCAAACAGCAAACGTTAGAGGAAAACAGAGTGGAAAACAGACACAAGAGACACATCGGCTGCATGCTCGAGAGATAAGCGATTTACTTGTACCAAGATTAAAATCGTGAAATATGGAACGGTTTTATGGCGGTACATTAGGCAAAAAAAAAAAAGGAAAGCAAAATAGTCATCTGTTTCTTAGACAGCGCAAGGTCGGTCTGTCCTTAGGTTACTGCGACTCTGGTTGCGCCGTAGATGAGGGGAAGGGGGAGGGGGGGGGGGGGGGCCTCCTTTGCATCACCTGACCCTGCTACTGCGCATGTGAATGGATGAAAGCGTAATCATGTGGCTAAAGATATACATAGGACTGGTCCGATGAGCACATAGCTTCCACCGTACTGTCAGTTTAGAATGAAAGGATATGGTCCTTCCCGAAAAGAAACTCGTGAGCCCGTCACAGAACAGCCCGAAGAGCAAACCACGGATCCCAGTTAAACGATAGCAATAGCAGCTCTTTCCGTGCTCATGCCCCGCCACTCTGACTAATCCCTGTTGTTCAGGTGTAGGGGGCTATAAGCCGCTTAGACACTTAGCATGCGAGAGGGGCGTAAAGAAGTGAGAAAAAAATTCGAGGAAGAAACAAAGGAAAGGAGAGAAATTCTCTGCCAGGAAGAATTTATTCTTGCGGGCCAAGTTTTAAGTTTGAGTTCGAAAGGTTTCGAAAATTTCTAACCTCGCCAAGGTTTGAAATCGAAAAGTTGCTACTTTAGAACCATGCTGAGGATCGAATTCGAAAAATTAGAAAATGTCAAGGTTTCTAGAAGTTTGAGCTTGAAGATTTCCAATTTTTTTTTACAAATGTTTGAAAAATTTGAACATTTCGAATTTCTAAGAATCAGTTAGAAAAATAGTAGATTTCAACTTTCTTTGAGATAAAGGTTCAAAAAGTTTCAATTTTAAGATCGAAGTCTGAATTTCATGGACAGAGACCAAATTCTGCAATTTCGAGTTAAGTTTTTATGGATTTATCTAAAAAAAATCATGAAATGCTACTAATTTACTAAAAACATTGCACATCGTTCAACTGTTCAACTGGTTGAACGGTTAATCGAAAATCCCTGAGGGGTTATATGAACATACTTTATACTTCTTTGCTAACTAGTAGCAAGCCGATCAAACGTCACCTAAATGCGATGCTGGCATAAGACAACTAAATACACAGGACAATGCAGGCACATTAAGACATCTAGGCTTCCTGAAAACATTTTGTTCTTCTGAGCATTTATTTTCGGTGAGATGACCCGCAGGTGATAAAAACTCTGGACACAGGCACAGCACCCAACACAAATCAAGGTTGAGTAGAATGCAACCAGACTAAAGCTCTGCACGGGACCGGGAAATGGTGTAACACACTTTCTGAAACATTGAGCAAAAAAAATGCTTACACATCGATCGTTTCAATTTGGAAAAAACGAAAAAGCCGCAGTGCGAACTCGCTACGACGCCACTAAAAAAATATCTTGGAAATAAAGAAAGCTGTCTCAGACTAAGAAACCCACAAGATACAAAGAATACTGGGGATTCCATCAGCAAAGTGGACAGCTGCCAGCAGGCAAGAAAACAGGGGCAATCCGGTCACAGGGTACTATACGATTGTCTTTCCTTTTCCTTTCCAAATCTTAAAGAAAAAAAAAATGCCCTCTGGCTACCAAAGATAAGCTACTATATCTTTTATATTTGTGTAAGCTTTCGAATGTTCACCACGTAACTGCAGTTTGACAGCGTCTTTAATGTAAATTAGTAAACAAATCAAATACACTAACACCTCCCCAGGGCAGCTTTGAATTTAAGAGATGAGGCACGTCTTGGCTTCACACCGGCCGGGTCCGGGCCGGGCCTCAAAAAGTAGGCCCGTGCAGTGCTCTGAACAAGACTAAATTAGCGACCCTTGGCTCCCACAGCTGATCAGGTCACGACCGGCATCATCAGACTAACCATACTGCCAAACTTTTCTTCTTCATTTGTAACCAGGTGGCTTACTAATGATAAGGAGGAAAGTGTCGACCCAGCATTCGCTGTAGCACACCAACGTCGCGTCCGCTCGCCCTTTTCACCGACCAGTTGCTTACTCGAGGAAATCGGGGAACTTTCATAAAAACACTTGGAAGGACGCCCCCCGGGCAAAGTGCCTCGGCTGAACTTCAAGCCTGCAGATCAGGGATCTGTTGGCCCGCAGGTTACCTCGGGGCAACCTACGGAGTTGTGCATGGGAGAAGCGCTGTGCGGAAGTCGAAAGAACAAGATTATGAAGCCGAGGCCACCCCAAAAGAGATCATTCGGCACTTTAAAAACGAGTTGTTATGTGGCACGATCGACTAAGTAAAACTCCAGTGCAATTTCCACTCCACCTCACACATTGACGTCTCGTGTTATTTAGCATTGTTGCCTCGTACCTATGGGGGTGAACTTGGTTCAAACTTTGTAGAACCTTTTAACTTAGCAGGCTCCAAGGTTCGAAAATTGTTGAATTTCTTAGTGTATAAGTTTGAAAGTTAGAAAATTGTCGAGTTCCATGGCACAAAAAATTTGAAAGCTCGAAAAAATCACATTTTTTAGCGCCAAAATTCCAAAGTTCGAAAATCATTGAATTTTTTATGTAATAAGTCTGATATTTCCGAACCTCTTCAAACCTCTCGAACCCCTTGGTTCGATCTTCGAACCTCAGGTTCGAAAAAAGTTTGCAGCATCTCTATTTAAACATGCCGAGGTTCGGCGTTCTTCCTAAACTTTCCGAAACTTCTGTATCGGGTCCAAACCTGTTTCGGAAAACGTTTTGCCCTATTACTAACATTCAGTAAAGTTCAGTAGCGCCATCTGTCGTTCTGTGCCAACGGTAAGTGTCGGGATCTTTTCTCTCTTTTTTTTCATACGCAAATCGGCTGCACATGAATATGGCTTTGGATTTATTAGGAAGCTTAGAGCTCGTAGATTGTGTTATGACTAGGGTTCCGTGTTTTCTAAGTTTATTTTTCGTCAAACTTGGAGGGTGTTTTTCGGAGCTTATTTTTTGCCGAAGATTCGGAGTTTGTCGGAGTTTATATCTGTTTGATTCCCAATTTTTCAAAATTCGGATTTTATTTTGCTATGTTTCCTATTAAAATAATTAATTAATAATAACCGGATGTAAACATATGCCAGATAAAAAAAAATAAAACGCGCTTGTATCAATTAATATTTCTTCAGTTGAATTAGGCGTTGGTGCCATTGCCATTGGCAATACTAATTTGTCCCACGACGAAATTCGCATACAAGTGTTGCTTTTATAAACGTCGATACCTTAAAATAAATAAACTCCGAAGGTAGTCGCTAGGTACGCGTAGTCATCCCATCCTATTCCATCAATCTAGCCCACGGTTGAGGGAGGTGGAGTGGTTAAAGGATGTAATAGAGAAGTTTCAACTGCCCCTCTTCCCTATTTTATTCAATCTCTATGGTACATAGCTTCACTGTTACAAAAACATACCTCTCCTTTCTCTAAATCATAAATCGCATGGTCGAAACTGGAAACCAAAAGACTGGCTTTTGTCGTGACCCCCAAATGTACAATGAACTGTTGCCCTGAATCAACCTTGCCGAGACAAGTGGTAAGACCCCTTTTGACAACGGTCCGAGATTCGGAAGATAATTAAGGTGGCGTTTTCCTAGGACCATTAACCCTGCGCTGCTCAAACTGAAAAAAAAAAAAAAAAAAAAAGTTTTGATTTTTTTAATTTATAAATTTGGAGTTTATCGGATAAATCCAAATTGACCAAATTTTACCGGCGGGTTGTTCTTCGGAGTTTGTCTGATTTATCCGCAAATACAGAGCCTTAGTTATGACCTCTAAAACAAGGATCTCAAAAATACTTTAGTGCCCCTTTAACATAAAAGCATTTCTGCTACCATATATCAATATGGTTGGGTGCTTGCATGCATGCAAAGGGCTACACCAGTGGCGTAGCCAGGGGGGAGGCTTATGGGGCTCCTCCTCCTCCTCCTCCTCCTCCCCTCCTCCTCCTCCTCCTCCTCCTCCTCCCCTCCTCCTCCTCCTCCTCTCCTCCTCCTCCTCCTCCTCCTCCTCCCCTCCTCCTCCTCCTCCTCCTCCTCCTCCTCCTCCTCTCCTCCTCCTCCTCCCTCTCCCCATATCCAGCTGCATTCTAAGCTTCCCCTTCCCCTCCACAACCCAAGTCATGGACATCCCAGCCACCTCAGCCCCTCTCCAAAAGAAAAAATTCCTAGATAGACCACTAGGCTACACTGCCAATAAAGTTGCAGTAGGCTCATAATCCTAGTGCAGAATCTTGAGGATGCTCACATTACAAAGGGATACTGACTCAGCAACAACATATATTTTAAAAAAAGGCTCAACTATATTCTTTTTATATATTATTGCTTCGGAAACAAAACTCAACCACTAAAGAAACTCTCTTGGGGGAAAAAACCCAAAAAGCTTGACTGTCAAAGGCTGACGAAAATGACCCTGGAGAAGGGGAACAAGATTTTCGTCATTCTTATCCAGCTCGCTTGCACCTTTGCATTGAATTGCATTAATTATATACTGTCAAAGGCTTAAATAAACTTAAGAGGCACGGACACGGATGGCCAACCCCGAATGCTAAAATGCGACCAAAGGTCATCCTGGTGATATCCCACAAAGCCTGGTGATAGTCACGAAATTGCAGAGGGGAAGCAAATTGACTTAGAAAGGCAAAGGAAGGAATCATACTTTTGGTTTCTCAATTTCTAGGCTACGCGGCGAAAGCTATCGCCCGTCATAAAGGGTACAGCCATTGGCATCCATCCATCCATCACTCACCTGCGGATAACCGTCCGACGTGATGATCCGGTAGCGCACAAACGGTCCCGGCTGGTTGGTCCCATACGCGATCTGTCCCAGGGGGCAGTTGGCGTAGCACAGCCCACTCACGGCCAGCACCTTGATGAAGCAGGCGTCGTCGCTGAACTGGTTCCTCAGGGCGTGCGTCCTCAACCCATCCTCCTTGGTCCCGTTGGTCAGCAGCACGTCCATCTGGCCGTCCTCGTCAATGTCGAAGAAGGCAGCCAGCCGGACCGAGTCGAAGGTCGCGAGGGCGCCGTAGTTCCAGTCGGGGACTAGCTTACGCCCGAATGGGCAGGACGGGCAGCGTACGTGAGGAGGAGGGTGGCCCTCCTCACTGGGTCCTTGCGGCCCTTGAGCCGGCCTTCCAGGACAGCCAGGAAGTCGGGGTAGCCGTCCATGTCCCCGTCGGCGGTGCGGAGTGCCGTGGGGACGGCCAGCCGCGTGCCTTCGGCGTCTCGAAGAACCGCCAGACCTGCAGCGATGTACCAGCGTCAGAAACCTGTATCGGAATGGTGTGTCTAGCTGGTACCCGGTTGAAACATTATGAAAAAATTGACCGCATCTCACGTGGTGAATGTGTTGATTGGGGCAAAGCTCTGGTGGTGCTTGTCTGCGTAGACGCTGGCCGCAGCATGCCGAGCCTGTCATTTGTTTTCATACATGTCAGAAAGAGAATGGTGGTATGGAACGTGGTTATATACGCATTTGAGCATTTGTACCGCACAGTGCCGTCTCGTCTATCAACGTTTAGCCAATGCTTGCAAAGTTTAATGCGATTATATACGCATTTGACTGCAGCGCCCTCTCCTGTATAGACGTTGAGCGGCTACATTCAACGTTTCATCCATGACATCCCCGGCCTTGAGTCACTACCACATCTCAGAGCCCCCTACTCGTCCCCCAGTCGTGGCCGAGTGGTTAAGGCGATGAACTAGAAATCCATTGGGGTCCGCACAGGTTCGAATCCTGTCGACTGCGCAAACATAATTTTTTTTTTTACATAATTTTTTTATCATTTTGTCACCTTTTTTTTTTTCCTACACGAGCACGTGAGCACGTGCACGAGCACGAGCGCCCGACGGATGGACGGACGGACATGGCTAGCCCCTGAAGAGCTTCGCCCCTAAAAATAGTGCACAAAAAGACGAGGACGGGGACAGGAAACCTAATTCCCTCAAACCGGCGTGTCTAGCTTTCTATTCCGCCCAGGCATTGAAAACGGTCCCGAAGCGGCGGCAGACGACGTTACAAAAAGCCAGGGTGTAGTGCTGTCGGACGTCGCGGTCAGGTGTAGGTGGATAAAGCACGAGAGAATATAGCATCGCCGTCGTCGCGGTGTCCCGACTCCCGGCTGCCGAAACTACCGTGGACTGTCGAGCTGTAGAGCGACCCACGGCAGAACTGGCAGCCGCAACGTCCACCACCGCCGCTGTGATGCCGGGGCGAGACGCTTTTGTGGCATTGTCGGGCGGAAGTCGAGGGACCACATTTTTTGACGCAGTAAACGCACCGGTAGGAGACACATTTTAGGTGCCACGGTGATCAGGGCTTAAAGTCTCCCTCCAGTCTGGGGGGGTCTCCCTTAGCTCGAGCACAGGTAGAGGCCTCCATAAAAAGGAGGGGAGGGGGGGTCTCTATTTGTGCTTCTTCGATTAAACCGACATTCGTACAGCTTATTTCTACAGCTATGCAGTCTTTCAATTTATCCAGGACTTGTCATCTCTGTTCCCCAAGCACAGACTAACACAGAGGGACCTTAGGTACAACGGGGGGTCTCAGACCCCCCCCGAAATTGAAGGGGGGTCCCGGACCCCCTGAGACACCCCAAACTTTAAGCACTGACGGTGATGTAGACTCGTATTATATTGTCTATTTACCATATATTTTGGACAACAATCCACACCCGGTATGTAGTTCACAAGACAAATTTTGGCTGAAAAATTAGCGTTTCTCTTTAGATAGCTTGCGCCTGGTGCAAAGTCCGCGCTAGGCCTGTAATTTATCCATGTCTTACCCCCCCTAAAAACGATAAGTCGGTGGTTCCCCCACAAATGGCACTTCCTGTTGACAACTAAAATGATACTAGCATAAATTCTTCTTACCACAGACAGTTCTAATGACTTAATTCAAATTGATTTTGTTTCTTCTGACAAAGTTGCCTGCAGCACTATCGAGCAACGAGCATAACATCAGCTCTGACCAGATGTTTTGTTTACACAAACGCTCAGGCAGAAAAACACTTGTTTTTACTCCTTGCGTCGAGTCCTTGCAGCTTCTCTTTTCACAATGCTACACAGGAACTGTTTGAGACGGAGCACAGACCTCCTTTTGTCTACAAACAAGCACACATTTCATATACTAGATGCGGACACTACATGTGCATCGAAACGGTTTGCCTTGAACAGGCAAAAATGCACAGTAGCGTGTAGGTTCCTTTGGTAAAATTGCCACGAGCCGACGCTTTTGCGTTTTGTTACCCCTTAACTTAGTTTCAAAATGAAGAAGTAATCATTCTGCCACAACCATTTCATAAAAAAAAACTTTTTTCAATGCTTAACTAGAGAATGGCCGAGTGTGGGAAACATTTGGGGAGTTCCAAAGACGTCTGTAAGCTGATCAGTCACCTCTAACATCCTGAATGGTGCAGCAGAAGGACATAGCTAAATGTCCCACTTCATGTTTCCATGGCATTTAAGCATCTATGCATTGGTGTCACAATCAAGCTTGCAACGCGCCCCTAAAAGAGCAGATGTCCCTTAGATGGTAAGAGGCGACTTCTGTTTGTAAACACTCCAAGGCTGCATAGGAAACAGAATGCACAGAAGTGTGCAAGCCTACGCACCTGGTTATTCGCGTCGTGGAAGCCGTCGAGCCATGTTATCCACCCACTGCTGTTGAACACGACAATAGAAGAGTTTCGCAGTCCGACTGGCCAAGGCAGACGGGCATCACATGCTCCATGTCGCCATCTGCGTCAATGTCCACGAAACAGAGACTGGCCTTTCACCGCCGCGTTGGTAGGGTAGTCCCGGCGCTTGGGCCCGCTGAAAGTGCCATCCCCCTTGTCCAGTGCCAGAGTTCCATGGCGGACTCGGCGGTGTAGCATCAGGTCCGCCGTCATGTCGTCGTTGAGGTCGACGAAGGAGTTGGAGTGTGGACTTGCTAACTTGCCGAAGCCGATGCCCAGGGCGTGCGTGGTCGTGGGACCGGGACGGACCAAAGGTCCACACGGTCCGAGTCCTCGGGTCGTCCCCCGGCTTGCCGGAGAGGAGGTCGACGATGCGGTCGCTGTTGTGGTCGAACAGGAGAGGCTGTTCAGTAGCGACCTGCGGTAGAAAGCAGCATGAATGAGGTGGGTCTGTTGGATTAACACTTGAAGAGAAACTTCCCAGAAGCCCCAGTAGTGGCAGCCAACTGCTGTGGACTTGGCTGAAGAAGGTAAGCCTTTCAGCTGCATGACTGCCGAGGAAGTTTAAATGGAGAAGCTAAGTCTTTTTTTAGATGCATGACTGCTGAGGGACAGCTGAAGAAGCTGTCTTTTAGCTGCCTGACTACTTAGAATTTAGCTGAAGAAGCAAAGTCCCTTTTAGCAGAACATTTTCTGACACGCTCAAGCTTCCAGGAGGATCTCTTTACAAGTTCTTCTAGTCGGCTCGACCACCTTTCATGTTTTTTGCTTCAATCAACACGAGGATTAAGAAAAATTCTCTTTACTCCCGTTCCTTTAGATAATCGTTACAACGAAAGTGTCACATTAATAATTGGGGGTTGTGGGGATATTTATACAGCGAGTCGTTGGTCAGCCATTTTTAATGTTGCGACGAGTCACTTGCTGTAGATGAGCCATTTAGCCAGTGCAGTACAACCGCTAGCCTGGGGTCTTTAACGTGCACCACGCAAGTAGTGGATACACGACCGCACGCCGGTTATGATGCTCATCCAGATCGAAACGGGCAGGGGTGGGGATTGAACCCAGGATCCCTGGTTCTGCAGCGCGAGCTTTCGCTCCACGTGCTCCGAGCTGGTGTGCGCTAGACCACTCGGCCACCGATCCCCCCAAGTGTCACATTCATGGAAGAAAGTTTATGCATAGCTAGCCTCCCTTAAAAAAAGCATCTTCCACACTTATCAATTTTTAAAAAAAAGTGACTGCTTGCAAACCACAGTGCGAAACATGGTATTGGTGCTTTTCTTTTGTTTTTTTAGACTTGTAATGCAAATGGCACCATAATAACTCCACAGGATGATTCTAAATAGTGATGCATTGCTGTGTCAAGATATTGATGTCCTTCAGTTTGAGAAGAAGCACTCACTCCCGATTCTCTAAAGTTGCTACTATTTTTAAAACTTGATTATGAAAAGTTGCATAAGCGGTGACTAAAATGTAGGAATGAGCAAATGGCAATGCCATAAAGAGTATTCACTGATTGTCATATTTTGATGCACAGCACAAACGGTGATATGGCAAAATGTCTACTTAAAACCATTAGTAGATTAGGTGGGTTGTTCATGTTGACAAGTGCAAAGGTGAGGGTATTCACAAACATGGCCGACTGACATTAGAATACTGCTAATTGCGCAAGGCTAGTGAAGTGAGCCATGGAATCATGCTAACATCCATCATTGCAGCACTGCAGGGGTGTATTTTACAACGGATTCTTGTCAGCGCTGTAAACGCGATGGTAGGAGTTCTTTTTGGTACTTAGAATGCCCAGAATCGACAACTTAGATTTTTTGCAGACGCTAACTGTCAGCTGCCCAAACTTTCAAGTCAAGGTTCTCTACTTCGACTGTCGGGCGAGTCATCCTTCAAAATAGCGAATTTAAAGCCTGATGACCACGTTAGAAAACCGGACCCGACCAGCGTGGGCCGTTGCCGCAGTCGATGCCCAAGCTCAGCTGGCCCAAGAAAATGTGGATCTTCAAGTCTTTCGATGACGGATCCGCCTTGGCCGTCACCAGAATGTCCATGATGGAGTCGCCGTCGAAATCACCGGGCATCACACTCGTGATGATGCCAGGCACTGTGCACTTGACGTCGGACTTCTGAAAGGTGGGCTTGGCTCCCGTCGCGATCCTGATGTCCAGGTTATGCATGTCGCCCGAAATAAGGAAAAGATCGGTGAGTTTGTCCGAGTTGAAGTCCCCGAACGCGGCCAGCACTCCGGTGTTGGCGCTGCCGAACACGGAGTCCGTGATGTCACGGAACGAACACACTCGCTGCACGATTGTCGCCACTACGGTGACGACGAGCAAGCGACGGTTCATGACTGCTGGTTCTGGATGGAACGCTGCAGGGTGCGGCTTCACATCACATGCTCACAAGGCTCCCAAGTCGGTGAACTGAACATCTGGCGCACACACATCGACGTACTTTGCTATCTACCACACAACAACACAACTGTAAACACACCACACCAAATGGTTTCTTGCGTGGATTCCGGTTGACCAGCCACGGCTCTGTGACCAGCTTGTCCAGGGAGGATATGAAAAGGCGTAGACAAATACTCTTGTGATACAGCTATTCAAATCAGAAAGAGGCTTGTGCCATCTAGTGGGAGAAAAAGAAGTCCGCGTGATTATTAGTCGCTTTCTGATTTAAACTTTAAATCATGGTCTGTGTAAGGTAAAAAAAGCAGGACAAGCACCTCCTAAAAATCCCTTCACTCTTTCCACTTTAGCAGAGCATACGCTGGAGAGGAGGCGACAAGTGGAAAGGAGAAAACGAGCAATCATGTCGAGCTGGGAGCGTTGTCCCGATTTCAGAAGCTAGTCAAGGGACAAAGAAAAACTTGATTTGAACGCATGTAAAATATGGGAAACCTTTTAAAAATATTTCCCTTACTTTACATGCGTTCTATTTTTTTTTTTTTTCTCGCAGCAGTTTATGGCAGAATTTCCGCGATTCAGCATCACAGCTTCGGAAGTTCTGACTTGGGTTCTGCCCAGCGGTTCTGCCACCTCAATCACCTGTCACGATTGGATGATGCAGAGCCGTTTATTGAGAGAGTTTGGCCATACATTGGTTTGAATAGGCGAGCATCTCGGGCCAACGTTGGGGCCAACCAGAGCCGTATATTAGGAGAGTTTGGACAATAGGCGGAGCAAAGGCCGCCGCCAGCGCCGATTATTCGCCCCACGCTTAGAGCGTAAACTAAATTTGTGACACAGCGTCGACCAATCAGGAGACCTCAACTCCATCTCACAAATGTCGACAGTGAAGACAAAGGCACAGGCGCGTGAGCCTAGCTCAGCGAAACGCTATTGTTTGTACGAGACCTCGTGCATAGGAGGCACTTTCCAAAGCCACGCGCTCGTGCCCATGCCTTTGTCTGCACTGCTAGGACAGCGTCCTGAGACTGGCTGAAAGAAAGCAGTGCAAAGGGTGGGGTGCGCGAGCGTCTTGAGACGCGGAGTTCCGCTCGGCACGGCTCAAATTATACTTCGTTTCACTTTACCTGCGAGCGAAGCCAAAGCTAGAAGCGCGAGACCAGCGCTTTTTGCATTTCTCCCCAGCTCGCGCGCTCGAGCAAAGCCTGAACGCACGGAGCTTCCGTGCTCGCGCTTCCAGTTTTGCCTTCGCTCGCACATAAGGTGAAACGAAGTATAGTCGTGGCACAAATTTAGAGCACGCGACCACCGCTAGGGGCTGTTTCGCGGCCTGTGGTTGGCCCGAGATGCTCGCCTATTCAAACCAATGTATGGCCAAACTCTCTCAATAAACGGCTCTGGGGCCAACCACAGGCCGCGAAACAGCCCCTAGCGGTGGTCGCGTGCTCTAAATTTGTGCCACGACTATACTTCGTTTCACCTTATGTGCGAGCGAAGGCAAAACTGGAAGCGCGAGCACGGAAGCTCCGTGCGTTCAGGCTTTGCTCGAGCGCGCGAGCTGGGGAGAAATGCAAAAAGCGCTGGTCTCGCGCTTCTAGCTTTGGCTTCGCTAGCAGGTAAAGTGAAACGAAGTATAATTTGAGCCGTGCCGAGCGGAACTCCGCGTCTCAAGACGCTCGCGCACCCCACCCTTTGCACTGCTTTCTTTCAGCCAGTCTCAGGACGCTGTTCTAGCAGTGCAGACAAAGGCATGGGCACGAGCGCGTGGCTTTGGAAAGTGCCTCCTATGCACGAGGTCTCGTACAAACAATAGCGTTTCGCTGAGCTAGGCTCACGCGCCTGTGCCTTTGTCTTCACTGTCGACATTTGTGAGATGGAGTAGAGGTCTCTTGATTGGTCGACGCTGTGTCACAAATTTAGTTTACGCTCTAAGCGTGGGGGGAATATTCGGCGCTGGCGGCGGCCTTTGCTCCGCCTATTGTCCAAACTCTCCTAATATACGGCTCTGGGATGATGAATATCATCTATTCAATGCATATTTATCTTTAAAGGGGCTATGCAACAATTTTTTTACTTTGCGCAAATACCGCTTAGAACGGATCCCTGACGTTAATGACCCATGAAACACGCCTTCGTTTTTCACCCGACGCATTAGAAGTCCCAGAAAAAAATTAAAAAAACAACGAGCAGCGTTCACGCCCTCAACTCGCAGCCAGAACAAGCGGCCACGTGATCTGGAGCCGATTATATGCCGCCAATGTTGATCATAGCCACGCGCTGGGGTTGGCAAAGCACAGGACACGCGCTGAGTTCCAGACATTGTTATGGCTAGGCTATTGTCGTCGTTGCAGCGATTGGACACGGGCCACTACTCGAATGCTTCTCAAGCTATCAATTATCACGAGCCTAAATCGAGTGCCCACGCAATGCTCGGGTCCAATCTATGAACCGCATTCAAATATCGTCATACGGGTGTACTGCGATCCCCGCGTTACGTCATCGAATTTTGCAAGGGAGAGATTGAATGAAAATGATCGCTTTTGTCCTTGAAATTACACCGCAACAAAGGAGTTTCTTGGCCAGTGGCATTGCATGCGAGTATCCTTGAGTCCCACTAGTGCCAGTAAGCTCGTGTAAAGTGAAAAACATTCCAATTGAATATCGTTGCACAGCTCCTTTAATGATGATTATTTATTGAAATTACGTAATCATTTTGATAAATCCATGTCACTGCCATTCAAACCAGGGCGGAGAATCACAATCAGTTATTTTAAGTCGTGTTATTATAATAAGAGTCAAACACTTCCTGCATAGTAAACCCAAATATATTTTATTTACCGTTTGTTTATTTCCATGTTAATTATTTTGCGCTAAAAAAAATCAACATCGACAAAAGCTGTGGCGGATCCAAGGGAGGGGGGGGGGGGGGCGACGGGGGCAGCGGCCCCCCCACCCCAAACCAAGTCGACCCCACCCCCTCCCCCCTTCTCGGAGGCCAATTTGACATGGGTGGACCCCCCGGTGCACACAAAAGAATGGGAGAATAGCATCCTTACAAATTTTCCGCCCCCCCCCCCTCAAAAAAAAAAAAAAAAAAAAAAAAAACGGAGTTCTGGATCCGCCTTTGGACAAAAGTCTTGATCAAGCTGAACACGAGCACATTCCATATTTCTCGTAAAAGCAGGTGTCACAGAAAGGACTGGAAAAGTATGCATGGGTGCATATGGACGCGTACGCTGTAATTAAGCATCATAGGAAATGAAATACAATCAATCATGGCCTTTTTCCCCGTTAAAAATACGACCAAACATCGCCACATGTCCTTTTGCCCTTGACATCCTAGAAAACCCCAAATTATAATAATGCGTGGCTTTTTTTACCTATTAGGAACGCGACCAAGCATTTCGACCCGTCCCCCCTTTGTCCGAGTTTTGTCTCATAAAAAGTGTCGCGTCGAGATGTTTGGCTGTGTTTCTTTCTAGTCCCCCTTTAATGCTTTCCAATTTGTCAGCAACAATTATCAAGATCAAGGTCGTTTCATTTCTGTAATCTTATACTCTATTTATGCACCAAATATTAAGATCAAGGAAAGGTAACCATCACATGGTAGGACAGCAGATCAGGCATTTTGCAGGCATCCATACCGCGTGTTGACAGAATTTTCAGGAGTACCACGCGAAGTCTTTCCTTTTCACCGACCGTGGCTTAGTAAAAGAAACACTGAACTGCAGAGCATATGCGTAACAAATAGCTTCAATTGGGAGTTTTGTAAGCTCAATTAAAAAACACTTCGGGGAAGATATATATATATATATTTTACTACTAAATGCTCTAAGAGACAAAACATGCAGAAGTGAATGAAAGCAAAAGCCAAAAAAGGCCAGTTAAAAAAAAAAAAAGAAGAAAGAAAGAAAGAAAGAAAGAAAGAAAAGATTTGCCGTCTTTACTAAGCAGAATTGAAAATACGGGGATCCACCGTGCAATTGTTTATCTCTAAATTAAAAAAGTTCGAAATATCCACTGAGAAAACGATAAATAAAGGTAATGCCAAAACCAACATTCACATTTTCCCGCTCTCTCCAGGGCTCGACTCGCAAGCTATTAAACATGGTACTTCACGGATCATGTTTAATAACTTGCGAGTCGAGCAGGCAGTCTATAAAACAGTATTTTTCGCGTTTTTTTTAAATTTTACTGGCGTGTCTAGCATTCACTTGACACCATGAAACTAACCCGCTGGGAACAAGCTGTACTGCTCCCATATTGCAACTTTTGACGTAGAGTTTATAGTGTTGCCAGTGGAGCCTCTCAGACCAAATATAAAAATTCCATAACTTCTATTGCCAAAACAAATTATTCTGAAAGAAATTTGGGTTGCTAGAGAAGGTGCAGTTGTATTCGGACTTGAACTAAACAATGTATATATATATATTTATAATGCAATTAAATGCAAATGGGCAAGCGAGCTGGACAAGAATGATGAAAACAATCCCTGGAGAAGGGGAACAAGAGGGACAAAGGACAAACACAAATCTCCAAACACAGCTAGGTGACTGGTTCGCTTTTGTCCTTGAAATTACACCGCAACAAAGGAGTTTCTTGGCCAGTGGCATTGCATGCGAGTATCCTTGAGTCCCACTAGTGCCAGTAAGCTCGTGTAAAGTGAAAAACATTCCAATTGAATATCGTTGCACAGCTCCTTTAATGATGATTATTTATTGAAATTACGTAATCATTTTGATAAATCCATGTCACTGCCATTCAAACCAGGGCGGAGAATCACAATCAGTTATTTTAAGTCGTGTTATTATAATAAGAGTCAAACACTTCCTGCATAGTAAACCCAAATATATTTTTTTTACCGTTTGTTTATTTCCATGTTAATTATTTTGCGCTAAAAAAAATCAACATCGACAAAAGCTGTGGCGGATCCAAGGGAGGGGGGGGGGGCGACGGGGGCAGCGGCCCCCCCACCCCAAACCAAGTCGACCCCACCCCCTCCCCCCTTCTCGGAGGCCAATTTGACATGGGTGGACCCCCGGTGCACACAAAAGAATGGGAGAATAGCATCCTTACAAATTTTCCGCCCCCCCCCCCTCAAAAAAAAAAAAAAAAAAAAAAAAAAAACGGAGTTCTGGATCCGCCTTTGGACAAAAGTCTTGATCAAGCTGAACACGAGCACATTCCATATTTCTCGTAAAAGCAGGTGTCACAGAAAGGACTGGAAAAGTATGCATGGGTGCATATGGACGCGTACGCTGTAATTAAGCATCATAGGAAATGAAATACAATCAATCATGGCCTTTTTCCCCGTTAAAAATACGACCAAACATCGCCACATGTCCTTTTGCCCTTGACATCCTAGAAAACCCCAAATTATAATAATGCGTGGCTTTTTTTACCTATTAGGAACGCGACCAAGCATTTCGACCCGTCCCCCCTTTGTCCGAGTTTTGTCTCATAAAAAGTGTCGCGTCGAGATGTTTGGCTGTGTTTCTTTCTAGTCCCCCTTTAATGCTTTCCAATTTGTCAGCAACAATTATCAAGATCAAGGTCGTTTCATTTCTGTAATCTTATACTCTATTTATGCACCAAATATTAAGATCAAGGAAAGGTAACCATCACATGGTAGGACAGCAGATCAGGCATTTTGCAGGCATCCATACCGCGTGTTGACAGAATTTTCAGGAGTACCACGCGAAGTCTTTCCTTTTCACCGACCGTGGCTTAGTAAAAGAAACACTGAACTGCAGAGCATATGCGTAACAAATAGCTTCAATTGGGAGTTTTGTAAGCTCAATTAAAAAACACTTCGGGGAAGATATATATATATTTCTTTTACTACTAAATGCTCTAAGAGACAAAACATGCAGAAGTGAATGAAATCAAAAGCCAAAAAAGGTCAGTTAAAAAAAAAAAAAAGAAGAAAGAAAGAAAGAAAGAAAGAAAGAAAGAAAGAAAGAAAGAAAAGATTTGCCGTCTTTACTAAGCAGAATTGAAAATACGGGGATCCACCGTGCAATTGTTTATCTCTAATTAAAAAAGTTCGAAATATCCACTGAGAAAACGATAAATAAAGGTAATGCCAAAACCAACATTCACATTTTCCCGCTCTCTCCAGGGCTCGACTCGCAAGCTATTAAACATGGTACTTCACGGATCATGTTTAATAACTTGCGAGTCGAGCAGGCAGTCTATAAAACAGTATTTTTCGCGTTTTTTTTAAATTTTACTGGCGTGTCTAGCATTCACTTGACACCATGAAACTAACCCGCTGGGAACAAGCTGTACTGCTCCCATATTGCAACTTTTGACGTAGAGTTTATAGTGTTGCCAGTGGAGCCTCTCAGACCAAATATAAAAATTCCATAACTTCTATTGCCAAAACAAATTATTCTGAAAGAAATTTGGGTTGCTAGAGAAGGTGCAGTTGTATTCGGACTTGAACTAAACAATGTATATATATATATTTATAATGCAATTAAATGCAAATGGGCAAGCGAGCTGGACAAGAATGATGAAAACAATCCCTGGAGAAGGGGAACAAGAGGGACAAAGGACAAACACAAATCTCCAAACACAGCTAGGTGACTGGTTCGCGACCGAAAAAATCCGCCTGGTCCGGGTGTCGAACCCGGGACCTCTCCATTACAGGTGGAGCGCTCTACCAACTGAGCTAACCAGGGGTTAGACGTCAGTAGAGCAAACGGGTTTTATCAGCCGCCACCAGTCTGACACCAACAAGGGTGAAACTTGCAATTTAAGGTTATGTTTATAATGCAATTAAATGGCAACTGGGCAAGCGAGCTGGACAGAATGATGAAAACAATCCCTGGAGAAGGGAAACAAGAGGACAAAGGACAAACACAAATATATATAGTAATATATATATATATATTATATATATATATATATATATAATATATATATATATAGATATATATATATATATTTTTTTTTTTGATGATAAGAACCCACAACGATCGTTGTCTTCTAAAAAAGAGGCGGCACAACTAAATATAAATTTTTGAAGTTGAATTTATCGTTCAGGTAAGGACTGATTTAGGATTATTGAAAATACTTTTTCTGGATAGCGAAATTTTTGTGAGAATCTGGAACAATAGGCTGGATGATTTTGTGCAAACTCCCCAGCTTGCAAAAGCAATATAACGGAATAGTTCGAAAGGGGCCAGTCGCACGCTGATTGATCATCGAGCCATTCCGTTGCCAAATGCATTACCCAATCATTCCGTTACCTAAATGCATTACCCAGCAGAATAAAATAAATAAAAAAAAAACACGATTTCTTTGGAAAAAAAAAAATACAAATTCTACCCCTAGTTGTACCTTTAAAATGGCGGATTGATTGATCAATTCGTCATATATTACAGATATCAATGCTGGAGAAAGAAGTACTGTAAATGTGAAGTACAGTCTAATTAACAACTTTTTGTTGCTGTAATTTATAGCACAAAAAGAGATTGTGGTTTTTAGTTAGTTAAAATACTTAATTTTTATTTTGAGTTCTAGCTTAAGTTCGGTAGGGCATTACTTTTCAGGTTTTTGTTTCTTTCTTTGAGTTCTGAGACTGACGAACGAAATGAAAGGTAGAAATCAAGCTCAGCGCTCTGATTGGCTCAAAGAGCACTTCTTTTTGCTCGGGTTCAGCCTTATATGAATCTTTTTTGGTTGATGAAATTTAGGGCGTAAAACGAGGGAGAGGGGGAGGGGGTTCCTAAACAAATGGTACGCTGACCAACACCTGACCCCCCCCCCCCCCTCCCCCCCCCCTCAGGAAATTCCTGCATCCGCCCCTGACCATGAGGTCATTTGTTGATGCACGTTGGAGTCGGGAACGTTATTTATGGTTAAAGAGAAGGCTCACTAAATATCCCACTACTATATCTTCCTTCCGTTCGAAAGGGAGTTGTATCTGCTCTCTACCTGGAACCCTTTTGTTTGAGCATCGCTAAAAGTTAGATCGACCGTCATATAGTGAGACTTGTGCCCGTTACTTGATAAATGTAATGGATTACAGTTACAAATTACCGAGCCTTAAATGTAATAGATTACCGCTACAAATTACTTTCGCTGAAAAGTAACGGATTACTTTACGATCGCTACGTTATAAATTACTTTCACGTTACTTTTCCCGTACGTATGGCGAAAACAATGGAAACGATTTTGATGTCTTAAAAAAATGTTCCGCAGCGCTCCTTTCCATGTCTCATACGCCCGCATTATAGTAGTGCTCGTAAAAATAAAACATTGTACTTGAGAACGAGTGTAGGTGCATTCTGTTCGCCTGTAAGGTGAGAAGGCAGCGAAAGCTGCAACCACGTACACCCGCCATCTTGCTAGCTTACGGCGACCGAAATGATCCCTGGATTTCTGCAGACAAAGCTAGCGGTGCGCATGTGCAGTAGCAGCATCTACCTCCGCTAAGACAAAAGAAAAAAAAGACCCTACCTAAAAAAACAGTATAAACAGGAACATTTAGCTGGATTTCTTGCTGGAAACCTGAAATGCAGTTAGATTTTCCTGTTCCATAAATCAGATTATACAGTTTTTTTTAGGTAGGGAACGTCTATTCGGCGTTGTCTTCTTGATCTTTGTTTTTCGCATATTTGTGTATGCCTTGCGCGTTTTTCTTGTGGTTCTTGTGACCGGTCATACAAGAAATTGTGTTTTCTTTTCGGTTATTCTTCTAATGAACTTGCTATCTTAGTGCTGCTCATATTGGTTCAGTTTCTGAATTATGACCATATTTTTAAAAAGCAACGAGTAATTAAAGTAATCCATTACAAATATTTGTAACGAAATTACATTGCAAGTTACTGCCGTAAAAAAGTAACGTGGCAATTACAAAATTACTTGAAAAAGTAACAAATTACTTCCCAAGTCTACATAGTCTAAACTCTGTTGAGATCAGAGTCCTACTCTACGCGTGACGAAAGCCACAGTCTGCGTATTCATACATATTCGCAGTGTAATTCATATTCCATAGCACAAATGCGTCATATAATCAGTGCAATCGAAGTTTACGTTTTGCTCCATTCGCCGCTAAACTGAGAAACTGATATGTAGATTTTTCGCCACGTGATCACGCTCCCGCCCATATACCAAGCGCAGAGGGTGATGATTGATTCGGCGAGCGCGTACGTTCTCGTCGGCCGCGTCAGCTTTTTTGGGTGGAGTCGAGTCTACGCATTACGTAACGGAATAGAGTGGAATGAACGGTAGTACCGTGTATGCTCGTTATTTACTTAACCATGACTATTATGATACCCTATTATTCCATGCACACCGCTTTTGATAAGGTGATATGAATTGTGAAGTGAGTGGAACTTCTCTTTAATAGCAAGGCGACAACAACAGCGGAAAGGACCATGGCAGTCTGATGCGTTGTCGTTGACTATGCAGCGGAAATGAGGAGAAGGAAACAGCGAAGAGAGAGAGAGAGAGAGAGAGAAGGAGGAGCGAAAGCGAAAGCAAAACCTATGAGCAAGGAAGGAGTAAAACGACCTGGGCCAAAACCCGAGAGTAAGCAGCGACACGGATAGTTTCATATGACGTCATTCCATGAGTGGCAACGGCGCGTCCTCTGGTGTGATTGTAGTGACATATGAAAATACGAGAGAGCGGATGGTGGCATTTCTCACATGCGTACATCAAGCGCCCTTATTATTGAGTGAAAAATAATGTTTGGAATGGACCCAAACGTTAGAGGTGTAACCTGCTGAAATCGATTTATATCGGCGGGTTGGGAATACCTTACACTAGGGGGCGCCCACGATTACAATGCGGTGACGCGTGTGAAAGGAATGCATCCCCGCTTTAGTACATATATCTCCGTCTGCCGTCTGCCCCGACCGGCCGTATTTTAACTTGTAGTATTTCCTCCGTCGCGATAGGAGCAATAGGAGGCTGACAGCTCACGTCGCCGAGCCGGCCGCGCAGAGTCACCCCCGAGTTCAATCGTTCAGGCAACAGCAAGCCAGTCTGCTGTTTGAACTCGGCAGTAAACAGACAACCGTTGCTGCTCAAGCACGAGGTAAGTTAGCCTGCCGAGTACGTGATGCACTCTATGGAGTCGCGTTGTGGATGATGAAATTGTTATGGTCGCTAATGATAATGCTACGAGTGCAGCTATAAGGGTGCTTTCAGTTATACAAGATGTTTTTTTTAAGCTGAACAGATTTGTTTTAAAAAAAAGCCGTGAAAGCTTACAATTGGTGCGGTTTTGTAAGGCAGGTGAGTTATACGGCCCGGTAACGATCAGTCGACTAATTAAGTAAAAATAATCGACTTTCTCATTAGTGAAGATTGACATATGGTTCCAATTAGAAACTTGCTGCGTGTCATCGAAAACCGCTACATCAGTAATTCTTAGAAAGACTTTGAGCGCGTGAGGAGCGTAGTAGTGCGTTAAAGTTACAACTGGTGCAGCAGGAGCAAGGCTACCGGTGTGATAACGCGCCCGCGCGATTATTCCGACCTTTTCCGCTTACTCTCGCCCCCGACCGCCAAGTAGCCATATCCGGTATGGGCGACGAAAAAATATTAAAACGTTTCAACCTGCAAATAGTAAAAAATAGAGGAGAGAGAAAACGAGAATGGGTGACGGTTACGCTTTTCTCCTAAATGCATTCTATTGGCGTGGCGACGGCAAAACAATGTTTTCGCCCATACTGGAAGTGACGACAATTCAAGATGGCGGCGCCCTTGAAGAAAGGGTCTGAGTGGTACCTTTAGCGCACTACTACGCTTCCCACGCGCTCCAAATATAAAAAAAAAGAAAATTGATTTAGTGATTTTCGATTAAAGGCCCGTTCACACTCTTGCGACCTCTTAAACCTGGGTTGCTTAAAACTTCTTAAACCAGAGGACACACTGGCGCCATCTATTGGCTAGCAGTGTAAACTCGGCAGTCCGTCATATTTTTTTATATCTCTCGCGCATTATCCTTTCTTTCTTGAAGGTAAACATCTTCGACAGACGTCTGTCTGGTTGGGAAGTAATAATGGAAAAATAATTGACTCCAACCAAAATTAAACTCGGACCCAACGTTTCAAAACCAGTTCGGTTCCTTCTTCAGGGGCGATTGATCTCGTGCGTGGAAGCAGCCTCGTCTTCTTTGGTGGTACGAATATCTTCTAATCGCGCTTCCGCCTTGCCATCCAGTCTTTTTCTAATCACGTGTCGTAGTCCACTTACATAAACAGATGGTAAGGTACCCATGGATCTGTTGATATTCTTTGGTGTATTTTGGATGTGCCATGATTCAAGGTGATGTCTTTTTCGGAGATGGGTTTCAACATCAAGAACGGACGCGTTCGCGAAGTCTATCGGATGGTCAAAAGTGTCACAGTGCTCCGCAAGAGCACTGCGTTCCCGGTCGAATTTGCGTACATCATTCTTGTGCTGGCGTAACCTTTCCACGAAGTTCTTTGTTTCGCCGATATAAGATGCAGGACATTTTAAGCAGGGGATCCGGTAAACAATTCCCGGTGCTTTTTCCTTCGGGGGGCGATCTTTTGGTCTTGGCATGAAACGTCCAAGAGTGGATACCGGTTTGTGAGCCACGTGAATCCCTTGTTTTGCGAGCACCCGTGATAGTGCTTCACTAGTACCTTGAACGTAGGAACGCTAATGCGCGTGATGGGGCGATGCGGCGCAGCTCCCTTTGATTGTGGTTTTGACGAGCGTGAACCGTACGTTTGGTGACTTGTCGAATGAACCTTGTAGGGTAGCCGTTCTTTCTCAGATCAGCGACCACACTCTGCTCTTCGCTTGTTCTGTCAGTTTCTGAAGAACAGATAACAGCCGCCCTGGACATGAGTGTTGCAACGACTGATGCCTTGTGACTCGTTGGATGGTTCGACTTAAAATTAAGGTAGCGTCCGGTGTGAGTGGGCTTCCTGTATAGACCGACACGCTGTTTACAAACAAGCCCACGTTTGCCCACACAAGGTGTGGCACTGCGCGTGCGCAGAAACCGAATTCGCGTGAAGTGAGGCGTCTGCGCATGCGCAGTGCCGTCGACAGCGCCACCGCAGCTGCGTGACGTCAGGGCCGCGTGTTCGTCTATACCGAAAACTTCATCTCCTCCCCTTGCCTCTTCACCAGTACATCAAGGAATGGTAAAGTGTTGTCTTTTTCCCGTTCCACGGTGAACTGGATGTCGGGCTCGATGGAGTTGAGGTGAGCCAGGAACTTATCAACTTCTGATGTTTTCAATATACAAAAACAGTCGTCCACATAACGCATGAACACCTCAGGTCTGTTGGTAAAGGACTGTAGCGCTCTTTGTTCGATGCTTTCCCTTGTAAAATTTGCAGTGGTGACAGATATGGACGCACCCATCGCAGTTCCGCTGGTTTGTTTGTAAAAGTCCCCTTTAAAGCAAAAGTAGGTGCTGCGGAGGCAAAAATCAAGAAGGCGGCACAGCTCGTCCACGCTGAGGCTGGTTCTGGTGCTGAGTTCGGAATCTGATTCGAGAACCGCTCTGGCTGTGGAGACTGCCAGGGGTACTGGAACGCTCGTAAAGAGGGACACGACATCGAACGACACCATGCTGTGCTCCCTGTTGACCTTCACTTCCGACATGCGTTCAACGAAGTCACCGGCATTGCGGACATAGGTGGAAGTTGTTCCAGTGAGAGGCGAAATTATCCGTGTAAGTAGTTTGACAAGGCCCGGAGCGGAGAGGTGGTGAAATCTACTATGGGTCGCAGAGGAACGTTGATCTTATGAATCTTGGGCAGTCCATAGAAGCCCGGTGCAGAGCCATTCCTGCATATGAGCTGAAAGTAAAGGCCTTTTGAATCGGGGTGGTTCCTGAAAACATCTGCCAGAGTCTTGTTCAGGCCGTCTTTCTTGGCTCGAAAAACTTTTGTCAATGTTATAAACGAGCCTTTCTATGGCTATTACGCACATTTGACCTCGGAAATCCCGCAAAACCTTCGCTCTTGTGAAATGCAGTTCTAGGGTCACCGCATAGATGGCGTCACAATGCAGTGTGTAATAGAGTAACTGTGTAAGTTTTAAGCTGAACAGATTTGTTTAAAAAAAAAAGCCGTGAAAGCTACAATTGTGCGGTTTGTACAGGTGAGTTATACGGCCCGGTAACGATCAGTCGACTAATTAAGGAAAAATAATCGACTTTTCATTAGTGGAAATTCACGTATGGTTCCAATTAGAAACTTGCTGAGTGCCATCGAAAACCGCTACATCAGTAATTCTTAGAAAGACTTTGAGCGCGTGAGGAGCGCAGTAGTGCTTTAAAGTTACAACTGGTGCAGCAGGAGCAAGGCTACCAGTGCGAAAACGCGCCCGCGCAATTTTTCCGCCTCTTTTCATAGCCCCAGCCATGTATACCTGCTCCACGAGTGGTACCTTTAGCGCACTACTACGCTTCCCACGCGCTCCAATATAAAAAAAAAGAAAATTGATTTAGTGATTTTCGATTACGCTCAGCAAGTTTCTAACTGGAACCATATGTTCACTATTTAAAAGTTAATTAACATTTTTTACTTAATTAGTCATTTGATCGTTACTATTAGCCCCCATACTATGTTCCCCTGGCCCTAAAACTCACCTGCACAAACTGCATAAGTGTAGCGTTCACGGCTTTTTAAAAACAAATCTGTTAAACTTGTAAAAATAACAAGAATACACCCTGTCATTTGAGAAGGTGTCGCGTTTGTCCCCATTTTTCGTTCCTAGTCTCAAGTATTTTTTTCACTAGTTCGGTCATCAGCTCGCCTGCGCAGCAGTAGTGTTCCATGCAGGGAATTTTCCCTTTTCGAGGGAATTTTCGGTCTCATTTTCAATGAAAAGGAAAATGGGAATTTTTACGTGACTGTAGGGAATATTAAAGGTCCGTTCACACCCTTGCAACCGAGTACGACCGAGAGAGACCAGACGGGTTTTTAAGCCTCTTGCGACCTCTTAGGACCGGATGCGCTGCAGCGGAGGTGGTCCTAAGACGTCGCAAGAGGCTTAAAAACCGGTCTGGTCTCTCTCGGTCGTACTCGGTTGCAAGAGTGTAAACGGACCTTAAGGATGAACGAGGGAATTCGGGAAAAGCTTCAGAGAAAACTAAATATACAAAAAATACCTTGCCGTCCAAAAGTTTCAAGAAGAGGAAGTGGGAAAGTCGCGGTGTAGGAAAAGTAGGTGCCTGAACGACTGCTAGGTGCAGCAAAACGGCCGCGTCTGAGGACTATTGATAAAAATACAACCTGACCAGTGACATTTTATTCTCTTTAAACATGCGATTTCACGCGGCCTTTGTGGTAAAATGCGGGCAAAGTGGCCTGCATGACCACAGAAATCAGCTGCTGCGAAAATAGAGGTAAAGAAATGTAGAGGCATATGCAGGGATATTTCAAATTTTGACAGGGAAAACGTACCTCAAATAGGGAATTTTTGTACCGAAATAAGAAAACTTTTGGACGTGGTATGAGACATCACTGCTGCGCAGTAACCTTTATTTTAGTATAACACCATATGTTAGCGGAGACACAATCTCTCAAATACAAAACCCAACACTTAAAGGGATACTACAACGAAATTTCGGCGCTCATTTTTTGGTCTATATGTGTTCAAAGGAGCAGTATCACATCGAACACACCAATATCCCGTTAAAAAAGTCTCGAAAAGAAATTTTAAAACGAATTAAACGATTAGCAAAGAGCACCTGGTGGATGTCGCTAACGCCTCGCTTGTAATGACCGTCTAGGAACCTTGACAGCTAGTGACGGTGAGTGTCTCGCCTCCGGCCACGACGAGAGAAGAAGGGAAGGAGGAACTCCCCTCTTCCCGTGAATGCCTTTTGTGTGTCACAGAAGTCGCTATTGTCCCCCTAGAAGATTATAGATTAACCCGTCACTCAAAATTCATACCAAAGCACCCGCTTCGGTGGCTGGAACGACTAGGCCATCCTCTCGACGTCAGGCTCGCCGTAGCTTTGCTCGTCCCGAGACGACCTACGTCACGATTGTGTTGGATGTCACGTGGTCTCCGCTGGGCCTTCTCCGAGCGCTTGCCAGGGTGGGCCGTTTATAACGAAAAATACAGCCACCAGGCTCAAAATACAAACGTGCGATTGTCATTTACGTATATTGTGGATCATATTCAACCTATTTTTGAACACGACGGGAATATTTCAAATTTCGTTAAGGTATCCCTTTAACGAAACAGTTATTTTTGTCTCTCCTACTTTCTAGTGGAAAAAAAAAATGTTGTCTGCGGTCTCTGCAGTTCTTTAATCGTAAGCTTCTAAGTTAAGGTTAATAATATTCAACGTAAACGTCGCGTCAAAAACAAACAAAAACAAAAACTTTTTTTAACTTTTTTTTTATACGCGGTGTTTTGATGTCAGCGTGTTGGCGTAGTCTCGGGATACGTCGCGTTTGTCGAGAGAACACGGGAATATTCCTATTCGTCTTCTTGGCACGATTGCTGTTGCCTAGCCTTCGTGATTGCATTTACGCTCAGAGACAACCCTCTTCAGTGAATGTACAACGGCCCGCAGCTTCAGGTCATACTTCAGGTTTAAAGGGAGCTCTTTTGTCGTGTGTTTGTTGTGTTCTGCGTAAACAAAGTTTAGCGCGAGGCTACGCGCCCGCGCGTTCGTACCTTTGGGCAGCACTGCACACAGCTTATGGAATAGTATTTTTTCGAAAAGGAACTTTTGTATTCCCTAGTTGTGGCGTGGACACAAGGAATGCTCAAAATATATTGGGGCGGTCGCCGTTGCGCAGGAGGAACACGCTGCCAAGTATACGTTGTTCAATGGCGGCTTCCGCGCAAACTATGAAGAGTAGTTTTGCAGCCTCACAGAAAACGCTGCTCGCAGTCCATTGTTACTATCGGCTTCTGTTTCTCCACATTTCAATGCTTCCAAACACGTTTGGTGGTTGCCCGCACACCTCGTCCCCCTCTGCCTTTCCACATTCGTCATTGTGTAACGAAACTAAACACAGCAAAAACAGTTCCTGCCCTGAAGGCCGTGACTATTTCGACGTCCACCGTCAAAATATCTAAAAATTATTTCGACGTCTCTGACGTCATTTTCGTAAAATGTCAAAATAGGGGCTTTATTATTTCGACGTCCTCCTTCAATGCAGCAGCCGTAGCAATGTTAGCTGTTTTCTGGTTTGGTTCTTTTAAGTTTCTGACGGTGTCGTCGGTGTTGTGTTGGCGTTTTCACGGATAGTTTCGGTCCTAGTTGGCAGTGGAAATCTCTTATTCAGCGTCTGTGTGGGACTGGCTCGACAGTTTATCCTTTCGGACGTGAAACGCCCGGTTGCGATGTTCTGAGCGTTCCGAGCTCGCATCTCGGCACACGTCTCACTTAAAATTTTGAATTTACAACAAAGGCGAGCTGGATACCCCTCTGTCTTCCCTGCACTTAACAAATGTAAGTGCGTGATGCCTATCATTTTTTTTTTAACGCCAGTTTTAATCGCTTTCCAGTCCGGACTCGGAAGCTCCAAAGTTCCAAGTTTGAGACGTCAAAGTAAGGACAAAACATTTTGACGGGGGAGGGGACGTCAAAATGTTTTGGAAGATCATTTCACGTCTTCAAGAAGTGGCGTCACGGACGTCAAAATAGTATTTAAAATTATTTTGAAAGTGGACGTCCAAATAGTCACTGCCTAACCTGAAAGAGATGGCACGTCAGGTCCGGTCGCAGCTTCGCCGCGCATACGCAGCGCCACTCCTCCCCCTGGCGAGGCGCGCCCATACTTGTTAGCAGCACGAGGAGCAGACAACGCGAAAGGCTGGTGCGCTTGTCGTGTTGGCCTCGCGCTTCGTAATGCACAGAATGCAAAAGGTACTCAAATGCCACAGCATCGTATTAAACAGAAAGGTATCTGTCTCCCGAAAAGTTTTATTTGGTTCCTGGGAGGTGATTCAAGAAAGATCGCCAGAAGCACGAATCGCCAGATGTGCGGAGGACAGGGTTAATTATTGTTTCTCTATCTCGTCGCATGATTCAGCAATGCAGTTATACGCTTTCTTGTTACGTTAATAGGGACTTTTCGTAGATCACACGCGAGAGCATGCAAGAGTTTTGCCTTGCTTGGAGGAGCCGTCACTTTGAGGGCGGACTGAGCCAGCTGGCGCCCGTGGGGCCCGCAATCCGACGCTGACGATCTATGATAAGTCCCTAATGTAATAGCTACGATGGTTCCCCATGGATGTCGACAAGAGAAACCCTAATATGCAGTTACCATTTTTTCAAACAACTTTAAATTTGAGAATTAAGCGCACTTTGCTTACCCGCCAATTTGTTCCCCGATGTTAACAAGAGAAAGCGGGTAAGTGGCAAGAGACTCGAGGAAAAATTAGGCAGATAATCGTAGCCCCATATTGCGTACTGACTTGAACGTATAATTGAAAAGAAATTGACAGTATTCTATATTTTTCTATATAATGTTAAAATGATGTAGTTAGCCCACAACACGTATAATTACTTTCCAAGGACCTCTCAAAATTAGACACTAAAACATCCCTGAGTCGACCAATTTGAGCTTGTTGGCAGTGTTCGATGTTCATAATGTAATAGCTACGATGGTTCCCCGTGGCTGTCGACAAACAAAACCGATTATGCAGTTACTATTTTTTAAACAAGTTTAAATTTGAGAGCACAGCTCACTTTGCTTACCTGCAAATTTTCCATTTTGATGAATTAGTGGAGACTGGGTCGAGTAAACTGGAAACATCAACCGTGGAAGAGACAGAAAGAGATATCTCTCTTCCATGGTTGATATTTTTAGTTTTTGTCGCCAGTCTCGGGCTATTCATCCAAATTGTTGATATACACCCCAGCTGGCCTGCGCTCTCACAGTAATTTCTACCATGCAATTTCGCTCCCCGATGCTTGCAAGAGAAGGCGAGTAAGCAGCGAAAGACGTGAGGGAAAATGAGGCAGATAATCGTAGCCCGTATTGCGCATTGACTTGAGCGCATAGTTGAAAAGAGATTTACACTGACGGCTGTACTCTAGTTTTTTTTTTTTCTTATATATTATTAAAAGGATGCAGTTAACCTAAAACCGGCATATTTATCTTTCCAAGGAACTCTAAAACATTAGACCCTAGAACATTCCTCGGTCGTCCAATAGGAGTGGGTTAGCAATGTTAGATCTATAAATTGAAAGCAACATAAAGAGGACGAGGACAGGGCACGCCACAAAGACCAATAACTAAACATTCAGGATTGAAATTTAAAAGTAAATAATCTTTTATTGCAGACATGATGATTTTGGGGTTTAATGGCGCAAGAGCTACGAGGCCATCTGTGCCAAACGACAGTAACATTCAGCATACTTTTGTGTTTTCTTACAGAGAGAGTGAAGTAATATTAGCAATTGTTTCCTGGCACAAAGACCCAAGATATGTCAAATTCAATTGTACCTAAACAGAAAACAAATAGGGATGCGAAAAATCTTAGTAGTCAACTGCAACAGTGCTTAAAATTATCATTCTGCGGTCATATAAAAAATAAGTTAAAAAAGGCGACGCTTTACGACGCAAATGCAAGTCGATTTGAGATCACTCTCTTCACTAATAAAATTATGAGTGGGTTACTGAGGCACGTACATGAATTGCGATTCTACCGCTTCGACGGCAGCGGCAGATGCGCACCAACACAGCAAGGTGTCGCGGCATATAGTAGAAGTTTTTAGTTTTTTTTTTTAAATATTGTTGTTTGACCCGCTCAAAATACCTGGGAACAGATGAGCGGTGGCCTTATAGACGTCCCGTTTCGGTTTTTTATTAGAACTTGACCCAGTGTTGCGGTCAGGTTGTGCATGCCTCGTCATTAACTTCCTTTGGATGAATTAGAACAGGGACGGCATGCTTCCAGCAGTCGGCAACTCCGAGTTTCTAAGAGCACTGACCCGAGTTAAAGGAGCACGCGACTGCGCAGCTGTGCCCGAAAAGACAATTTAAACAATATTGCATCCTCATATTTGTCCGAATAGCCCTGACTTTGAAAAGCGAGCGAAACCATAAAGATAAAAAGCGTTTATCTTGAGGCAGATGTAACAGTCGACGCTGTCTTGCACTTGCGAGACGCACTTCGCAGACGACAAATGTTCTTATGTCTAGATCAGTGGTTCTCAACCTTCGATGTTTCGCGGACCCCTTGTGGATCGGCGGTGATGATGGAGGACCCCGTTCGTGATAAGGGGAGGGGAAATGTATAGGTTAAATATAATAAGGATTTAATAAATCGATATAACTAAGGGCTAGTTTGAAGTAGACCTCCCTTGTTGATATACACACGAGAAAACTCGCCCGAAATCTGAAACATTTCTTCTCGACCTGAAAAAAGACAACTTTTATTGCCGGGCTTGGCTGATGAGGCAGGGCTTCACGGAACCCTAGAATGCCTTCGCGGACCCCAAAGGGTCCGCGGACCTCCATTTGAGAACCACTGGTCTAGATTATTTCCTCCACCCCGGAATCCTGACACGCAGGCAACCTCTTCTTTTTTTTTTTTTTTTGGAGGTCTGTTTTTCTAAAAACCGATCACAGTGTTTCAACAGACAGAAAGCCTCAACGCGGTGCTCGCCATTGCAACTGGCAGCGCGATGGGATAAGCGGCTAATTAGGGCGAACGGCTAATTAGGGCGAATTTGCGCCACTGGTATCGCTCCAGCGCGCCCCCTGATCCAGCCGAACGGTCCCACAGGCAACTTTTCTGAGTAAGAAATAAAATCTTGCAGCGCGCACGTTTTTTTTTTCTTCTTGTGAATGGGCTTTAACATTTCATTTTTAATACACCTTTTATTTTTTTTTAAATTTTCGAACAGTTTTGTATTGTTCTACCATTTTTTGTCCTTTTAACAATACTGTGAGAGCGCCTGCAACAAACACTCCGTTCCGATAGTACGCACTTCATCATGTTTGCTGCAAGAGTTCGTAGCAATAATGTTCCTGCTTACTAACAAACAGTATAGACGCTTTACACACGCGCCAGATTGAGCCGCCATAGCCGCCCTTCTCTTGTCTTACCGAGATGCCGAGCCACTGAAGCGGGCGTTGACGAGTCTCCACAACGGCCTATGCTGGGGGGAAGGACACAGTAACACTTAAAATGACAATAACCTGTCCTGCTGTGGAAATGATGAAGTCAAGCGAACGGAATAAGAGGGAACAAAAACTGAAGGTCAGTTATGGCGGCGCCCATGCACAGCTGCTGTAAAGCGTCTATACATTTTTTTAACTCGTGTTTTTTTTATTAGGATTTACGCTTTTGGAAGTTGAAACGACACTAAAAAACAATGAAGAAAAATATTAATATGTAGGCTCTTCTGCCAGGAGGTAATATGATCACGTTCATGAAAATGACGGAACGTCTGACGATAATGAGGACATCATTACAAGAGACGCGAGGAGATGTGATATCGCCCTTAACCTTGAAATCCAAAGCAATCTTGCAAAAAAAAAAAAAAAAATTTTGTCTTCTTCAAATAAACATAAGAGAATTTGACTTGACATGAAATTTTGTCTTTACTTCAAATATATTTTTTAACAATGAAAATAAAAAAAAACGGTGAGGGATTTAAGTGTTTAATTTCTCTATGCCATACATAACAGCGAGACAGTTCTCTCTAGTAGGTTTTGCCGTCCTTCTTGAACGTCCTGGGTTACATAGATAAGAAAGCGAGAGAGCGAGCGAGAGAGAGAGAGAAGAGAGAGAGAGAGAGAGAGAGAGAGAGAGAGATAACGAGAGTTGTATGGTTGTATGCCAGCTGTCTGCAGTTTTTCTTTATTTTTTTTTCAGCCTTCCGAAAGGCTGTACCGATCAGATGAGTTGAAGGGCGTTTGAGAGAGGCACTTGGTTAAAAAAAGTTTTCGAGGGAAAGGGGGGCAGGGGAGGAGGAAGCAGACGAAACAGGAGAGGAGAGGCGGAAACCTCTTCCTCTTTTAAGCATTCCGGCTGCTTCCTCCTCCCCAGCCGGAAAACTTTTCTTAACCTGTTACTGACTCTAGTTCCCGTTAGAAGCAACTGCAAGCAGCGGGTGTTTTTACTGACGTAATTTCGTCCACCATTTTGTTGTTGTGAACTGTCTGGCGTGTGCTGAAGGTGAGCATTCCAAGGATTTTCACGACCCCTCATATGCGTAGAGCATAGAAGCTTAAGTTACAGGCTTACATCTCCTCAACAGGATGCGATATAATCCTTCAAATTAGTAATTGTGTTTAAAAAACAAACTAACAGCATGTGGCGGATTGAAGTAATGTGAAAACACCCAAATTTTTTTCTTTCATGTGCGTTTTAACAAGGTGAAATATTTTACTTTCTAGGTAAACCTTTAGAAGATTTTTATTTAAGACAATATTAAATGTATCGTAGATGGAGCTATATTACTACACGGTAATATTTTGGTTAAAATGAAAGTATTTTGGGTAAAAATAAATGTGTTTTGTTGTGGTATCCAACCGCAGCGCAAAATACATCCCACCACACCTGATTTATTGGCAAGCAAATTAAATATAACTAGGAGAAGAGCGGATCCCAAGAGGGATTCGAATTTCACATACCCAAGATGCCGAGACCTTGAAAGAATGTGTTAAAAAGACTGTTTATAATAAAAAAAAAAGAAACGCGTCAGGACAAGATTTTGGTGAAGGATTCCACAATACCGACTGTCAGATCCTTGAATAAACTTTAAAACGTTATCATTATAGGACTACAATCACTTCTCGTCTGCATACGAATGTTATAAAATGAAAGTTTGGCTTAGCACCTTTCTAGCCATGGTCGAGCATGACTGCTCCCGATTTCAGACTACAAATTGACTAAATTCAATCGCAAACTTACTGCATGCGTATAGTTAATTGATGCAACTCGGTTTGAGTGTTATAAAGAATGGTAAACATTGATGCCCCCCTATATATCAGTTTGACCTGCTACATTATACGAATACATATAATTTGAGAATACAACTTATCGTGACTCGCAAAATATGTTTCCAGGAGAAGCTTCCAGCATGGAGGAGGGGTTTGTCGATATTGTAGATGCCCTGGACGAAATGGACTTGATCAGTCCCATTGAGAAAAAAAGCACTCCTGTCAAGGTAAGTCCGTAACCAAAACAACAAAAGCTTGTATTGGCGAAGTCGGAGACGCGGCATTATGGCAAACGTAGGGAACGCAGTGTCAGCAACGAACACATTTAAGAAAGCTTAGCTAAGCTAGGCTTAGCAGCTTAAGCGGCGGATGCAACGTTTTAAGGCTGGTTCCCATATGTATTTGTATTCGGGTGTGATCGACTGCCTTGCAACCGCTTGCAGCGCGCATACGACGAGACAACGGATGGATGGATGGATGAATACGGCTGAGCCATTTGGATCGGGCGGTAGCTTACGCCACCTAGCCATTTGCCTTACCCTTTAAGCTTACATTGACGCACTAGCGCCATCTCTCAGTAGCGCAGGAACTCTTCCAACGTGCGTATAACTATAGACCGAAGGTTTCGCCGTGTTTGCGAGAATAAACGCAGATCCGACGATTTCAAGGGCTATCCGAAAGATGACGTCTGTATAGTTTCTTGTAGGGTAACATAGGGTTGTAATACAGTCAATCACACTCAAACGTTAATATATTGAAGCAATCTAATTTTTTTTTGTTAAGCGATGGAGTGAAACACGTATTTCCTCCCAAGTTGGACATCTACATAACTCGGTCAAAGAGACGCTTTCTTACATCTACAGCCGATACCTCTCCAGTCGCGGACCTCGACGAAGAAAATCTTTTACGTATTGCTTGCGCCTGGGCGTTTCCTACAAGCGGGAATTTTCGTGCACCAATTTGAGAAAAACGCCATATTCAAAACGCATGAAGTACGATTGCGTTGAAACTGTATCGCCTGTATAACGTGAATGCACACTTTACGATGCTGAAAAAGAGCTCCGGGAGGACTTATTGTTCTTACCTTAACGACCGACTGTTGTCGATGTCCCATGTACTCGACCCCTAAGGCTGTGGCCAAAAGAGGGAAGGCTACAAACGTTCCCTAACGTTTTGGTCAGAAACGTGTCCGGTGTTCTGTATCGAAATAGTGTTCTGCCATGCTGCTATTTCTACCATAGTCTGGTGCAACTTAAGAAGGCGACGAGAAACCCAGCCTACAAAGCTCTGATCTTCGTGGATGGTGGTTCCTCTCTCCTGTGGCCTCCTCTTCAACGTTCGCTTTGGTAACGTGGAAAGAGTGAATGCCTCCGGGGTGGGAGGAGATTGCCCTGCTTTTCTTAACCTGCAACAGATCATAGTTTGCATGACTCGTAGTTTCTATGATCACGCAAAACGTTCGCGTGTGCTCCTCAATTTTGCGATCGATCCTTAGTGCTTATGCTGGTACGCACAACTTGTTCTCCCTGAGTGGAGTTTCCGTGCCAAGCAATCAAGGGATATGTCCTTTCAGTGTTGTTTCTAATTACTTTGGGACTCGGAAATTTCGTAAAAGTATGAGCACATGCTATAGCGCCCGCTGAGTTTGTGCATGTGCTAAGCATGTGTCTTTTTCGTTTTCTTACCTTCTTTCATATCTCTTACACTCTTCCTCAACCCAGCGTAGCCAGGCCATTCGGCAGGCCACCCTATTAGCCTTTCTTTTTTCTTCTCCTTATTTACCCTTTTTTCAAGTTCTGCAAATGTCAGAGCAGAGGGAGCTCGGAAAGGAAAGCGTGGACGGGGGTTTATGCTACTCAGCAACCACAAGGCGAGTCAAAACTGGGCACACATTGTGATTTGTTTTGTTGCGTGGTGCAGGCTTCAGCTGCAACTGAAGATCCTAAACCGGCGACATCTACAACAAGGAGCGCGAAACAAGCTACAAATCAAAATGGCAAGTAATTTTGGGAGTTTTCTTGTTGTCGCGCACTCAAATATAATATATCCTGTACGCAATACGGCATATGCATATGCCGTATTGCACATACTGGGAGCCTCGATACCATGGTATCGAGGCTCCGAGTATGTCTGATTTAGAGGTTTCGTATAGCTGTACCACTCCCGGGAGTCATGAAGAAAACAATCCCCAGTAGACGGAAATGGCACACAGATAAGCCGGCAGTCCCCGGTGTCCTGAATCTAAAAGGTCAATAAGCTCTCGTGCGTCAATAGTTACGAGTGAAGCGATCACAATAAAGAAAAGTATAGATGATCGTGGCTATACATCACTAAAAAATAGCGCAAAAACGACGGAAGGAAGAACGAGAAGACAGGAAAGAGCGCTACCTGATCAAGTGGCGTTTTATTTATAAGAGAAAAGAAGTGAATTAATTCAAAGACAATAAAGGAAGATGGAAGAAGAAGAAGGAAGATAAAAAAGCATCGGATAGGAAACAGAAGGATGCTTTTTCAAATATATATACAAAATATTATGAAGCAAAAAATTGAAAAAGATAAAATAAAAGATAATGAAAAAAAAAGATGGAGAAGAAAACAAGAAAAGAGAAGAAGAAGAAAAAATAATTCAGTGAAACATTAATGCGTAGGAAAGATCTTCAGGAATAAAGGCCGAGGTAAAACTTCTTTTCTCTATAAGGCTACTGAAGGACCGCTAATGCAGGTTGTCAACTTTTATTTGAATATGGAAGGCGTCGCCCTTGGATAGTATGAAGTGTGCTTCGAAGAGTTCTCTACTCCTCTGACCAGAGAACCGTTTGGGTACTTTCGTGTGCTCGTGCCTATACATGGCTGTGTAAAGACGTCAATAAGCAACATACCCTCGAGAAACTCAATGAGCAAGGATAAAATTTCAAAGTGCTCGAGTGGCAGTAAACATTCTTAAAAGCGCTATGGCTGGCATTTTGTTTAGTTTTTATTTTGTACCTGAACAAATTCCCTATTATTTTACAGTGGCTGGATATGAAACCATCATATTTTCAGAATCAGGCAAAAAGTATAATTCGTCAAAATCCGAGTTCATTTAGAAGCTCGATTTCGGGAGACAGTTCATATATTTTTGGGGGAAGGTATATAAACAAATATTTGTAGATACTTTTATTGCGTTGCATAATGACATAACGCCTTCTGCGCACTGCCATCTTTGTTTAATGGCTTGTGGGACGCATTATGAGCATGCGCAGTAGCTCCCTTCTACAGAATATCGGACGTAGCGCATGCGCCCACAGCCCAGGGACTCGGCATTTTTATCCCCGGTGATAAACGCTGGAAAGGTGTGTATAGTTACAGAGACAGCTTAAGACGCACAGGGGCCTACCATGTTTACACTTCTGGCTTCATTCTTTGCTGTTCTTAATGACTAATGTCTCAATCTCATTGGTTGCAAAGTCATAATCAGATGCTCCGGATTGGCCACGTCCTAGTCAAATCGTCATTGATCATAGCTGCAGATCCGTTAACTTGTCCTACGTCATCACGGCACCAACTTTTAAACTCTTCCACTTAATTCCTGCCTTGGTGTCCTGGATAGGGAAATGCTATACGCTGTTGTGTAGCAATAGTTATGAGTAAAGCGCGGTCATGATATATAAAAGTATAGTTACGACCGTGGTTATACACGGCTGTGTAAATAATTCAATAGGCAAACATGACCATGAGGAGCTCAAAAGGCAAGAAGGAGATTTCAAAGTGCTCACTCTAGTAGCGACAAACATGGCAAACATTGTTTAGAGACGGTGTTGTGTTTGTCCCCGTTTTTGTGTCCTCTCGTCTCCGAAGGTTTTCAGTATGATCGCTCACCAGCTCGCCTGCGGAATCACCCTTATTTTGGTAACTTTTTTGCAGGGTCCCAAGATGCAGGCACCAGTAATCACCCTGGCTTCACTCTCAAGCCGGAGTTAATTGTCAAGATGCAAATGGAGTTTCCGGAGAAATTTGTGGAAGAAAAACTCTCCGGGTACAAATTCAAGACGAAGGGTGAGAAGCTTCAAAGTCTTTTTTGTTTATTGTAAGAAATTGACAAAAGTCGCCCGAAAAGATTTCTTTCTTATTTTATTTAATATTTACCGTGCATACCTTGAAAATGAAGGCTGTGCTTTTGTGGAGGAACAATCAAATTATTTAATGGTTACCATACCATTAGTCAGCTGATGCCTTAGCTTCTTTATAGTCAAGCCATCCATATTAAAAAATATAAATATTTTTTAATGGACGATATTCTTATAAAGCACAGTGCAAGCATGGTCAATTGTTTTATGAAGGTATTTACGCATATGGCCAGTATTGCCTCCATGGTTATTTGGAAAAGCATGATAGTGCCTTGTTTTATGGCTTACCAATTGCTTTAATTCGCTATTTATATTTTGTTTTATTTCGTATGCATAGCATACATCAAAGGAGATGAAATTTTCGAATCAAATCGGGATACTAACTCTATGCTTTCCTTATGGTGTTCTGTGACAGTCACACTTAACTGGTTCTGAATTTGAATGCACAAAACATCTAAGGTGCATCATGTCACCCGAGCATATTAATGTGAAACAAAAATATTGCACGTAGGTAAAGAGGCATAAAAAGACAAATAACTGGCATTGAAACATGTATGAGTACATGCAAAAAGTTCGAAATATGCAAAATGTAGGCTTAGCATTTGCTCCAGTTGGGTATGAACAGAAATGCACTTCAACTAGCCGATTGCCTGCATAGTTAATCTCACGTACTTATACACACAACCACATATCACAATGCCCAAAGAAGACAAGGACGCGACAGAAAGCTGAGAAATAAGATTGCGGACCTGAATGAGAAGGCGGAGGAGTGGGCATTGAGACTTTCAAGGCAAAACTAGTACTCTCTGTGTGACCCGTTGTGAGGCAGCCTACCGCAGCTGTCGTGCCCAATTTGTTCCCTGCATTCTTACGATGCCGAAAATTCCGCTCTACGTCTTGGTTATCGTGCTGGACATGTCGGGGATTCACAAACGATGATTTCTGCGAGCCTTGTGTCCTATGCGGAGCCCAAGTGCGTCTGCTTTATTTATTTAAACGATGAAAAAGAAATCGACGTCGTAGTTGGTGACGCTCAAGGCGCACATGTCACTGTCGGTGGGGAAGGGGGATTGGGAGGAGAAGGGTATAGGGATGTAAAAGGTATGAACTCAAATAAATGACTAAAAAGGCAATAAAATAGGAAAGCAGAAGATAGATTGCGGCAGGAAAACTCAAGTTCTCAGGTTGACTTTGGCTTGGGCAGTCGGTGTGCGGGAGGGGATAACCCTAGGATCCTGGAAACACTGCGTCCGTCTTGAGTGGAGGCTTTTTTGACGCATAGGGACATCTGTACGCCAGCCGCAGTCTTGCTGGTCGCTGGTCAGACTCTTAGGGGACATCTAGGAGCTCCGTGTCTCTTAGGTAGGTTGATACCTTCGTCTGCTTCTTGAGCAGGGGTTGCGGTGATGTCAGAACGCCGGGCTTTGATTGGCTTTGATTGGAAGGATGGTGGTAGACCTCAGGGCAGCTAGCATTGAGGTCTAACCGCTGTCCCTCTATCAGAGCCAATGAGAGTTCGGCGTTCTGACGTCAATGCAACCCCTGCGCAAGAAGTTGACACCTTTCCAAGAAACACTCGACCCCAGGGGCAGCAAACCGTTTTCGAGCCCAGTCACTGGGTTTGAGGCTAGACTCTCACCGGCGTCCCTGCTAACCCTAACCGAGTGGACTGTGATTTCGATAGGCGCAGCCTGCGTCGGCGCAATTTCAAACACTGCTGGCAACTAAATTCTCGTCTTTTCCCGCTGTATTTTGTGTTTCATGGTGGATGTGTTTTCCCGAGGTCATTGAGAAAGCATTGTACCACATTTGAAGGAAAAAAAAGCAATTAAAAACCTATAAACTATTTTTGTTGGGTACGCGCGCGACAGAACGAATGCGACTTGAATGTATAGTTCTAGTTTTTTGTGTTTTTTTTTACGATAAGTTTTGACGGCTCCGCGCAATTCGCCGCATGACAAACGGCAAAGCGCTTAGCTGTCAAAAATAAATTGCAACAGAAGAGAGCCTAAAGGCATGCATTTTTCACGCTCACAAATAACGTGTTTACCGATGGACAGGACACGAACATACAATTTAGAAAGTGTTAACGTTCAAACAATATATTGTACGTACCACACGATGCAGCATTATCCAAAAAGAATTTATTTGAGAAAGATCTCAAATAACACAGTCACAGTCGACGACAGTCACATCTTGACGATCAGACGGAATCTAAGATGACTTCGTTTGGGGCACGTTTGGGGAGAGCTTCCTTTTTTCGCAACAGCACCAAGTCAAAGCAACGAACGCGTCTGACCCGTTTCCCACCCCAACCCGGACAACTATTTTTGGAGATGACTGTGGACTCTGCGCGGATTATCTTTGGGAGGGGGGAGAACAATTTTCGCAATATCGCGTCGAGGGTCGTTCGACGTCCTTCACCTCCTTCGTTTCCCGCGAATGTCGAGCAGAAAAGCTTGAATGGCAGGCACTTACCAGCCTTATTTGTCACAATAGAAGATAACACAAAAAGGGTACGCAGCACGCATACAAAAAATAAAAAACTAAGTGGAAACTTTCAAGAGGGGCGAGAAAACGTCGAATACAAAAGCGCAAAACCATAGGTAGACAACCGCGCTGAGCGGGTCTTCACAGTCCAAGAGAGTGGCAGAAAATTTCTAGCTGATAGAGGGCGCGAGAGCCGCACCAGCCGCATCAGCATCAGAAACATGGCGGCGGCCTAGGAGCGTTTTTTGGAAAGTTGTAGTAGCTGACGGTTTAAGAAATCCGTGGTGCGGCGAGTGTCGGCCATCTTATAGACGCCTTTGTTTTTTTTTTGTGAGCCCGCATTATAAATATAATCAAATTCACTTCATTTAGCTCGACCTTGGGACTTAACCGAGGACCATACAAGAGCAAGTGGTTGTGTCAAATAAGTTAGACATAAATCTTTTTCACAGGTACCCTTCTGCGGGCGCTGCTCCATAGAACGTACAAGCAAAAGGAGCGGCCGCGCAACAAGACGTTCTGCGATCCTCTGGACTACATCGGAGACTACGTCCTCAAGTTCATCATCTCGCAGTACCTGCTCGAGCACTGCGTTAGCAAGAACAAGGAGAATTTGGCACACCGTCGGTCGATCGTGGAGTGCCAGGAGGTGTACGCGTTCCTGGCCGTTCGAAACGGTTTTCACGATCACGTATTCATGGACGACCGGCGGGAATGGGAACACCTGACTGACTACGTCAAGGCGATCAGCGGCGTTGAGGTGGGCTTACAATAACATTTGTACGAATATTAAAATTTCGAACTGAAATACTTGTATCAAAACATGTTTTAAATATTTTAATTACGGAATTATATAGTTTTTGGATATTCAGTTTCTGTATCAAAACTTATAAAGCCGAACAATTGAAGTTTTTAATTTTATTCAAATTTTCGAATATACGCATCCAAATAATAAGATGTTTAGTATTAAAACTTTATAATATTCAAAGATCCAATTGTTTAAATTTGTTGTTACTCTTTTTACCCCCAGGAATAGATCTAAATAAGAGACAACTCCGTTGATGATGCATCACTGATGTTGTACATACCTAAATCTCACTTTTAACAGCATTGCGTTGAATGGCTCAGGTTAAAAGGTCAACTGTTGATTGACTACATGTTTGTTAAACCATTGGACTTCTTCGCGCTAGTGTTTGAAAAGCCTGCTGGAATTCGAATTACTAGAATCGCGTGAGGCGCTTAGCCACAGCGCGTCAAGATATGCTGGAGAATCAGTGCTTTTTACATTGCATTTTCAATGTTCTAATGATTTATCAGATGTTTTGGATGTTGCCCTTCACACCCAACAGCTGGTCACAAGTTTTGTGAAAAAGAATGTGAAGCGAATGTTCCCTTCAAGATCGAACACGAAGTTTAGATTCAGAATTTTTAGCTGCTACAAGATCAAAGTCTTGAACAATGACATGCGCCATTAAATTATATTTTCATTCGTAGATGCATTAATAGTGACATGGTTCAGAATTATTACCAGCACCGGGCATAATATATCAGTTACGCAAGTAAGTTATTTTGAGTGGTTTCGCTTATGAGAAAAGCGCGAAAGTTTTGTGTAAAATGATATAGTTCAATAATAGTTGTTAATGGGGGTTCTTCGTATATGGTTCAGCCTTCATGAAAATTGTGTCAGTAACATTTAACCTATACTCCAGATTTTCAGGTTGGCGCACATCAAATCATTATCGTCTAAAGCAGGGGTCTCCATACATTTTTATATAAGGGACGGGATTAGGGATCTGATTAGGACGTGTTTGAAAACAAACAAACACAGAAAACAATAGTAATTATTAAAGAAATAAGAACTAAATAAACAAACCTAGATAAGCATTTAAATGCTAAAGTTATTGTTAGAGGAAGTATTAAAAACAACATCCTAAGGTACATGAATGCCTATGCTTCAGTACTTAAATTTGAAATTTAATATTTAGCTAATTATGGCCCCACACTAAAAATGTTGACCGAGAAAATTCACCAGGCATAAATCAAAGCGCATGAAAAATTTGGCACATTCGCCCAGTGCAAAAGACTAATGAAAATGGTAAAACTAATACTGACGATATGCAATAGCTGTGAGAAATGACAGCAGGCAGAATGTATACACGAGAGCGCAAAACAGTTTTAACATAGTTACAGAGACATGAAGCACGGGACTACGAATGGTGACGCTGCTGACAATGTTCAATAGAGATTATGTCGAGAGGACACACCTTGCAATGCAGGTTTTTTCACTCCTTTTGGAATTGTCGTTTGAGCATTTGGAGCGCGTTGCAGCACCATCTTTTACGTTGCACTTCATTTTGCGCCGGTAGCAGCGGGTCTGCTGGAATCGGGCCACGGGCCGGACTTCATTGTAAACACCGGGGCCAGCCGCGGGCCGGATTTCGGGCCGGCCGCGGGCCGGGGTTTGGAGGCCCCTGGTTAAAGTTGAATGTTTCAGGCCATTGACTGATGGCCTTTCTCCTAAGGGAATAGTGTTTCAACAGAATTTCCAAGTCAGGTGGAGGTTGCTGACGTTTGCGTAATGTCTTTCTTGCAAATTTTCTTTCAGACTTTGGAGCAACTGTCAAAGGTGGAGAAGCGAAAGTGCTTCGTCCACAACTTCTTCCAGTCCGTAGCCGGTGCCATCTACGTGGACAGCGGCTATGACCTCAAGGCGGTGGAGAGGGTCTACCTTCCCATGCTCAAGGCATTCCTTGATGAAGTTATCGACATGGACATTGAGAACTAAAACTCGCTCAACCTGTGTTTCTTTTTTTTCTCTCGCAAGTTGGTGAACTATGCGTCCTGCATTAATGCTTGTGAGATCTGTGCTTCTTGTAGACTTATATATCTTTTTTTTACCTGCTTCTTATTCGAGTTCGAAGGATCTCAAATTCTTTTCATATTTTTATATCGTTACTTTCGTTTGTTTTTATGCTTCTACTTTTAAATGCTTTCCGTTCGTTCTGTTCAATCACAGTCACCGAGCTCCATAAATCGCCTTAAGGCCCGTTCACACAGTTGCGTCGACTGCGTTGCACTGGCTTTGCGTTGTGCAGCAAAGTGCCTCCTCACTGGCTCGTCGCAATGATTACCATAGCAACAGCTCGACGCGAGCAGTTTTAACAAGACGCAAGTGGTTGCAGTCGCACTCCAACGCAACTGTGTGAACGAGACTTTATGCTTGAGCTGCTTTGTTTTACGAACGCTTACAGGACACCCTTTTTGTGTTTTCTGACTCGTGGTACCTGACGTTTTAGTGAGAAGGCTTAAAGGCATTCAGCATTTACCTGAATATTAGTTGTTATATTATGGTCAACAAACGTGCAGCGTTTATACGTTAAATAAATAAATGCAAAAATAAATCAGTAGAAATACCACGATAGTCGTCATGTCCCTAATAAAGGTTTTCTTACCTGATTCAACTATTTATTTTCTGGGTTTGAAATAAATATGGCGCTCAGTGTAGCCACGTCATCGACAGTTGACTTCTCTTAGCGTTAATAAAGCACTGGATTATTGTCTTGACCGTATAGACCGTTCCATTAGGGTCATAGCAGAGAGGGTAATAGAGAGAAATAAAATACACCATCTTCCCGAGGGGAACCATGGGGTGATGCGGAGCATCGTGTTGGTTCCGAGGAAAGAGTCAGTTGCGTGCTGACGTCGAGAGAGGGCGCCACCGACTGCCCTAGCGTTACCCCCTACGCGAGCCTTCGTCGCGGCTCGCGGCAGAGAAACTTGGAACGCTCGCCGCTCGCCGTTTATTTTTTTTTTCACACTTGAAGGAGAGGAGACTAGAGGAGGAGAGTTTGCGCGTGCGCGCGCAGTGCGAGGAGAAGCGAACGCACGCGCAGTGCACGCAGCTGGTAGAGAGAGAGAGCGGAGAGAGTACGCGCAGCTGTTGGAGAGAGGGAAGGAGGAGAGTTGCGCTTGCGTAGTTCGAGTGCCGACTACAACGCCGACGCCGCGGGACATAGACCCGAGCAAGAGATGCTCCGCATCTAAAAAATGCCCTCCCCCTCCCACCCGCATGTCGTCTGCTCCGCCGAGTTGGCTGTATCTAGCATTCGGCTGGCGTACAAACTCTGTTTAAAATCGCGTCATTTTGTAAATTTCAAGCGCAGATGCACAAATTTTGGTATGCCAGTTATCGTGTAATACTATGCTAGATAAAAAGACTAACAGGGTCCAATTGCGCTGTTACCTGCGTGAAATAAAAAAACAAATAGGAAAAACTGTGTCAGATATTGGCCGGTCTCTCCGGCGAAAAGTAAATCCGGTTGCTGTACCTTTTTCTACTATACAAAGTTTGTACTGGTGTAGGTCTTTAGCGACCATGAGTGGAAGTCTGAAATAATAAATAAAAACGTGCTCTCCTGCCGCAATACACGCAGTAGTTGGGGTAGTACTGCCGGCTGACTCAACTGCTATTTAAGTAACGGAAAAAAAATATATGCTATTTGATCATTTACCGAAATAGAACAACAGAGAGCTATAGGCTGATTTTGGAGTAGCCATGACTATTCTAAGAACGCGAACCACTTCACAAAGGCAGCCACGAGCGAGAGTTCGATGTTCCGTACAGCCCGCCGGTACAGCCCAAAGATGGAGAATGGCAACCTCCCGGTTTGTCGTCTGCTAGCGGAGTCGGGCACGTGCCCTCTCTCTCGTTTTACCCCACCAAACCACACCCTCCAAACCCGCTGAATTTCCCGGATGTATGGAGAGGGCGCTGCTGTCGAACAAAATGGTGCCGCCCAGAGAGGGCTAAGTGGAATGGTCTATACGGACAGCAAGTCCACCGAAAGGCGTCTCTGTGCATGGAAGAGGAAGGAATCTTGTGTGCGACAAACGCAAAGAATCTCCGACCCACAGCTGTTGTTTGCTCCTATAGGCGGTGGTGGCGGTAAGGAGCAGATGGCATATTGATAGCGCCCTTGGTTTTCGGGTTTTATATTTTTCAAAAATGAGGTTTAGAATCTGGGCGGTATTTTTAAGCTCGTAAGAGAGGATAAATCGGGATAAAAAAAAAATATTACGGAATTCGGGTTACATATAAAAATCAATAACTAAAATTAAAAATAAAATGCTTTGATCGGTTTAGGACATGGAATGTTTTATTACACAAATGAGTAGTTATTTCGCAGATAATTGGATTAAAACGTGCTATGGGAACTCACTTGGTAATTTTAATTTTCAATACTGACATACGTAATCATCTGAATGCCCAGAATTCCTTTCAAAACGGGAAAAGACTCGCATTTTCTTCCGTTTCGACCATCCGAACAAAGTAAATTCTGTTTTCGCCCGTACTAACTTATACATATACTCCCCGCCCAACCTTGTAATTCAAGGGAAACTGAAGCGGTTCTGTATTTAAGAAAAACACTTAAATCGCCTTCGTTTGACCTTTAGGATCACGGATATCGAGATTATTTTTCAATTTGGTGCACGGACTTGGCCAGACATTTGTGACAGGCGCTTCTAGTTCACTTATTTGGCCCCATGCAGCGTATTCATCTGTTAGTTCTATGCCGTGAGCAAATTCCCGTTAAAAGCGGGATGTGTGCCAAGGGGGGGGGGGGGGGGGGGGGGGGGGGAAAGAACAGTAACTGCAAAGATAAAAAATATGAGATAATGAGTGGCGGTCGCTACATACTCATAACTTTATCATTCTCCTTCAAACTTTCACGGCGATACTGCGATGAAAGGAAGAAAAACAGAACTTCAAAACAATTTCGCAGAAATCGTCACACGCATTTCTATAGTTCTAATAGTTGACATGGAGTGAAATATACTGAAGTACCTTCAGATATAACTGTGTTGTCAATGAGTATAAGCATAAGACATTTGCTAATATTAGTGGTCGATTCTGTACAAGACGTACGTAAGGATGGATTCTCAGCTTATGTATTCTAGGCACATAATTGTTTACGCGTTTATTTATAATCACTTTCTGCCTGGTGCAATGTTGTCACCAATAAAAAAAGCAGATGAATTTAGAACAAGAAATAAGTGTTTAATGAGGTGAACTTGCACCTACAAACTTAGAGAAATGCGCCACGCATTTTGCGTCGGTGACAGAAGGTGACTGACTCGAGGCAGCGCGTCAGCGCTACTTTCGTATACTTATCGCGTTCAGGACTGTTCTGAACAAGAACACTCGATGACAGCCGTGAATGGGCAGTGATTTCTTAGAACACGACGAAAAAATAGCGCACAAAAAGACGGGACAGGAACCGAACACAAAAGACGAACGAGTGCTCTTCGTTTCACCTTTAGGTCCAGATGCAGCCGACGTTTCGAGCTGATGGTAACAATCGGACAACGTCAAAGAGCACCATCATGGCGTTCGTCGTGTTTCTGTACAGGTTCTATCATCGCTGAACCAATCATAAACATAAAAGGCATTGTCGCTTGCGCTTTCGATGCGGCTTGATTGGTCCTATTAGCTCGTAGCGTCGGCTGCGTCTGGACTTAAGATGAAGCGAAGGCTACACAAACACAGCGATTAAAAACGAGCCCGCTTTGCCCCTCACCAGATGTGGGCACTGCGCGTGCGCAGAAACCAAATTCGGGAGGACTGGAGCGTTTGCGCATGCGCAGTACCGACAGCAGCGCCACCTCGGGGGTGTGACGTCAGTGAGTTGAGTTGGTCTATAGAAACTATCGCTTATGTGACATTTACACCACGCCCGAATGTACTGCAATATGAAATATAATGTATTACTCAACTATCCGCCTATTCGCAGATGATTGTGTTATTCATAGAAAAATCTTCGACCCGACAGACCATCACGTCCTCCAAAATGACCTTAATGCTATATCTTCCTGGTGCTCAGAATGGCAGATGACCGTTAACCCCGACAAATGTAAACAAATGACCGTTACTACGAATTCAAACAAATCATACAGCCAATATACATTACTCATGCAGCAACTTGAATGTGTTTCACTATACAAATACTTAGGAGTAAACATCTCTGAAACTCTCTCATGGAAACAACATATCGACAACTTAGTCACCAACTCATTTAAATCTCTAGGTTTCTTAAGGCGCACCCTACACCTGGCCCCCACTTCAACAAAACCGCTAGCATATAAAACAATTATTCTCCCAAAACTAGAATATGCGAGTATCATATGGCATCCACATCAAAATTATCTTTCTTCCAAATTAGAATCTGTCCAAAGTAAAGCAGCCCGGTTCATGTCAAATGACTTTTCGCCTCAAACTAGTGTCTCAGCTTTAAAAACAAATTTGGGTCTCACTTCATTGTCTACCCGGCGCAATATTTACCGGAAATGTTTCTTTCATGACTTATACTACAGTAACTCGTGCTTTAAAAACACCTATTGTCATTCCGCACATTATATTTCTCCTCGAACTGATAATTCCTGTAAGGTACAGCAACACCAGTCACACACTAATTCCTTCCTGTTTTCACCCTTAATATTAATGATTACTGCCAGACGCCAGACGCCAGACGAGATAGTTACTAACACAAATCCCGTTGAATTTAAAGCAATGTGCGAACGCCTATGGTATGAATAGTACACGTACATGCTTATTTGTTGTTTTCATAGTCGCTTCTGTTTCCCCATATTGAAATTGTTGTTTTATGCATAGTTTACGTCCAGTTGAAAATTGCAGTTTGTGTACGTACGATGTCACTTCCTTTTTCTAAACTGTGCTGGGCTGATTGCGATTATTTGTTATACCAATGACTGCGTTTGAAAAACGTGTATGATTATGTTGTTACAAATGCATGTACCACCTACCCACCTCATGTGATGCGTCCTCAAGACGCCCTTGAGGTAAATAAATGAAATAAAAATATCATGTGTATAGGGTGCTTATTTTAGGGTTTTTGGCATACTTGTTAAGAAAATTCGTTAAGGCCACATTATTGCAGTAAAATAACGTACGTTATCCGAACAGGGGGACATTATATAAGGGGCTAATCGTCACAACTAAAAAGTTTTGAATAATTTTAATTAGTAAAACTTTAACACATTGTTCAAATTCACGTCCACGAAAACCACTAAATTTAGAAAGAAAAGCAGCATCATGGTAAACGCGGTGGTGCGCTAAAGCTTCCACTCTTCCAACAGGCGCAAAGCTGGCGATGCGAAAACGGGATGATAATTTATCATCCACGTTCATCGTGCCAAAGCATCGAAACTCAACGAGTAGCATCGTCTCAAAGAGGGGATGTATCGGCCGTTTTTACGGATTCGTTAATCTGTTGAAATTTGGGCACTCGCACCTCGCCATTAACTTTTTCAGGACAACCCACTTCCCAGCTAAAGAGAGAACATGAAAATTTAGAGCCCTCGAGCCCATCCTGGTACCATGGAAAATAGTCAAAAACGAATTCTTTTGAGAAAACCGGTCAAAAAGTAAAGATGGCTCGGCTGTTTTTTAGTAATTCGTTCCCCATTTGAATTTCGGGTACCCGCGCCTCGCCAGGAAACGTTTGAGGCTAACCCAGTTTCCAGATAAACGCGGAGTATAAAATGTAGAGCCATCAAGCCCAACCTGGAACTAGGGCAAATACTAAAAAAAAGAACGAATCCTTTTTGAGAAAGCCGATCTCAAATTTAAGATGGTTCGGCTGTTTTTAGGCATTAGGCATTTGTTCATTACTTGAAATTTGGACACACGTGCCTCGCCAGGGCACTTTTGAGGACAACACAGTTCCCAGAGAAATGCGGAATATGAAATGTGGAGCCCTTAAGCCTATTCTGGAGCCATGTTAGTAGGTGAAAGTGATTCCTTCTTGAGAAAACCCGTGTCAAAGTTGGGGATAGTTTGGCAGTTTTACGCATTCGTTTATCTTTTGAAATTTGGGCATGCGCGCCTCGGCAGGGGACTTTTTGAGGACAACCCAGATTCCAGCTAAAGGCAGAATATAAATTTAGTGCCCTCGATCTCATCCTATTACTGTGGCAAGTACTCCAAAGTGTATTATTTCTGAGAAAACCGGTCCCAAATTTTGAATGGTTCGGCTGATTTAAGGGATTCGTTCATCGTTTAACATTTGGGCACCCGCGCATCGCAAGGGAGGTTTTTGAGGATAACCCAGTCTTCAGCTGAATGCAGAATATAAAATTTAGAGCTCTTGATCCCATCCTGGTACTATGACAAGTACTCCAAAGTGAATTATTTTTTTAGAAAACCGGTCTCCAATTGGGGATGGTTCGGCTGATTTTAGGCATTCGTGCATCATTTAAAATTTGGGCACCCGCGCCTCACTAGGGAACTTTTTCAGGGCAACCCAGTTTTCAGTTAAGAAAGAATAGAAAATTTAGAGCCTTCAAGCCCATACTGGTACCATGGGAAGTGCTCGAAAACGATTTCTTTTTGAGAAAACCGGTCTCAAATTCGCAATGGTTCGGCAGTTTTGCGCCTTCGTTCACCTTTTGAAATTTGGGCACCCGCCCATCGCCAGAGAACGTTTTGAGGACAACCCAGTTTTCAGCTAAAGGCAGAATATAAAATATAGAGCCCTTGATCCCATCCTGGTACTATGGCAAGTACTCCAAAGTGAATTATTTTTTAGAAAAACCGGTCTCCAATTGGGGATGGTTCGGCTGATTTTAGGCATTCGTGCATCATTTAAAATTTGGGTACCCGCGCCTCACCACGGAACTTTTTCAGGGCAACCCAGGTTTCAGTTAAGAAAGAATAGAAAACTTAGAGCCCTCAAGCCCATACTGGTACCATGGGAACTGCTCGAAAACGATTTCTTTTTGAGAAAGCCGGTCTCGAATTCGCAATGGTTCGGCAGTTTTTACGCCTTCGTTCACATTTTGAAATTTGGCACCCGCGCATCGCCAGAGAACTTTTTGAGTACAACCCAGTTTTCAGCTAAAAGCAGATTATTAAATTTAGAGCCCTTGATCCCATTCTGGTACTATGGCAAGCACTCCAAAGTGAATCATTTTTTTTCGAAAACTGGTCTCCAATTGGGGATGGTTCGGCTGATTTCAGGCATTCATGCATCATTTAAAATTTGGGCACCCGCGCCTCACCAGGGAACTTTTTCAGGGCAACCCAGGTTTCAGTTAAGAAAGAATAGAAAATTTAGAGCCTTCAAGCCCATACTGGTACCATGGGAAGTGCTCGAAAACGATTTCTTTTTGAGAAAACCGGTCTCAAATTCGCAATGGTTCAGCCGTTTTTACGCCTTCGTTCACCTTTTGAAATTTGGGCACCGTTTTTAGAAAACCGGTCTCCAATTGGGGATGGTTCGGCTGATTTTAGGCATTCGTGCATCATTTAAAATTGGGCACCCGCGCCACACCAGGGTACTTTTTCAGGGCAACCCAGGTTTCAGTTAAGAAAGAATAGAAAATTTAGAGCCTTCAAGCCATACTGGTACCATGGGAAGTGCTCAAAAACGATTTCTTTTTGAGAAAACCGGTCTCAAATTCGCAATGGTTCGGCAGTTTTTACGCCTTCGTTCACCTTTTGAAAATTTGGCACCCGCGCATCGCCAGAGAACTTTTTGAGTACAACCCAGTTTTCAGCTAAAAGCAGATTATTAAATTTAGAGCCCTTGATCCCATTCTGGTACTATGGCAAGCACTCCAAAGTGAATCATTTTTTTCGAAAACTGGTCTCCAATTGGGGATGGTTCGGCTGATTTCAGGCATTCAAGCATAATTTAAAATTTGGGCACCCGCGCCTCACCAGGGAACTTTCTCAGGGCAACCCAGGTTTCAGTTAAGAAAGAAGAGAAAATTTAGAGCCTTCAAGCCCATACTGGTAGCATGGGAAGTGCTCGAAAACGATTTCTTTTTGAAAAAACCGGTGTCAAATTCGCAATGGTTCAGCCGTTTTTACGCCTTCGTTCACCTTTTGAAATTTGGGCACCCGCGCATCGCCAGAGAACTTTTTGAGGACAACCCAGTTTTTAGCTAAAGGCAGAATATAAAATTTAGAGCCCTTGATCCCATCCTGGTACTATGGCAAGCACTCCAAAGTGAATTATTTTTTTAGAAAACCGGTCTCCAATTGGGGATGGTTCGGCTGATTTTAGGCATTCATGCATCATTTAAAATTTGGGCACCCGCGCCTCACCAGGGAACGTTTTCAGGGCAACCCAGGTTTCATTTAAGAAAGAATAGAAAATTTAGAAGGCCTTTTCAAGGCCCATACTGGTAGCATGGGGAAGTGCTCTGAAACGATTCTTTTTTGATGAAAACGGTCTCGAAGTTCCGCAATGGTTCCAGCAGTTTTACGCCTTCGTTCCACCTTTTGAATTGTGGCATCCCGCGCATCGCCAGAGAACTTTTGAGGACAACCCAGTTTTCAGCTAAAGGTGCAGAATATAACATTTAGAGCCCTTTGATCCATCCTAGGTACTTATGGCAGCTACTCCAAAGTGAGATTATGTTTTTTAGAAAACCGGTCTCCAATTGGGGATGGTTCGGCGGATTTTAGGCATTCGTGCATCATTTAAAATTTGGGCACCCGCGCCAATCCAGAGGACTTTTTCAGGCAACCCAGGTTTCAGTTAAGAAAGAATAGCAAATTTAGAGCCTTCAAGCCCATACTGGTACCATGGGAAAGTGCTCAAAAAACGATTTCTTTTTGAGGGAAAAACCGGTCTCAAATTCGCAATGGTTCGGCAGTTTTTTACGCCTTCGTCACCTTTGAAAATTTGGCACCCGCGCATCGCCAGAGAACTTTTTGAGTACAACCCAGTTTTCAGCTAAAAGCAGATTATTAAATTTAGAGCCCTTGATCCTCATCTGGTACTATCGGCAAGCACTCCAAAGTGAATCATTTTTTTCGAAAACTGGTCTCCAATTGGGGATGGTTCGGCTGATTTCAGGCATTCAAGCATAATTTAAAATTTGGGCACCCGCGCCTCACCAGGGAACTTTCTCAGGGCAACCCAGGTTTCAGTTAAGAAAGAAGAGAAAATTTAGAGCCTTCAAGCCCATACTGGTAGCATGGGAAGTGCTCGAAAAACGATTTCTTTTTGAAAAACCGGTGTCAAATTCGCAATGGTTCAGGCCGTTTTTACGCCTTCGTTCACCTTTGAAATTTGGGCACCCGCGCATCGCCAGAGAACTTTTTGAGGACAACCCAGTTTTTAGCTAAAGGCAGGAATATAAAATTTAGAGCCCTTGATCCCATCCTGGTACTATGGCAAGCACTCCAAAGTGAATTATTTTTTAGAAAACCGGTCTCCAATTGGGGATGGTTCGGCTGATTTTAGGCATTCATGCATCATTTAAAATTTGGGCACCCGCGCCTCACCAGGGAACGTTTTCAGGGCAACCCAGGTTTGAGTTAAGAAAGAATAGAAAATTTAGATCCTTCAAGGCCATACTGGTAGCATGGGAAGTGCTCGAAAACGATTTTTTTTTGAGAAAACCGGTCTCGAATTCGCAATGGTTCGGCAGTTTTTACGCCTTCGTTCACCTTTTGAAATTGGGCACCCGCGCATCCCCAGAGAACTTTTTGAGGACAACCCAGTTTTTAGGCTAAAGGCAGAATATAAAATTTAGAGCCTTTGATCCATCCTGGTACTTTGGCAGGCACTCCAAAGGTGAATTATTTTTTAGAAAACCGGTCTCCACTTGGGTATGGTTCGGCTGATTTTAGGCATTCGTGCATCATTTAAAATTTGGGCACCCGCTGCCTCAGAAGGGAACTTTTTTCAGGGCAACCCAGGTTTCAGTTAAGAAAGAATAGAAAATTTAGAGCCTTCAAGCCCATACTGGTCCCATGGGAAGTGCTCGAAAACGATTTTCTTTTGAGAAAACCGGTCTGAAATTCGCAATGGTTCGGCAGTTTTTACGCCTTCGTTCTACCTTTTGAAATTTGGGCACCCGCGCATCGCCAGAGAACTTTTTGAGGACAACCCAGTTTTAGCTAAAGGCAGAATATAAAATTTAGAGCCCTTGATCCCATCCTGGTACTTCGGCAGGCACTCCAAAGTGAATTATGTTTTAGAAAACCGTGTCTCCAATTGGGGATGGTTCGGCTGATTTTAGGCATTCGTGCATTATTTAAAATTTGGGCACCCGCGCCTCAGAAGGGAACTTTTTCAGGGCAACCCAGGTTTCAGTTAAGAAAAATTAGAAAATTTAGAGCCTTCAAGCCCATACTGGTACCATGGGAAGTGCTCGAAAACGATTTCTTTTTGAGAGGAAAACCGGTCTCAAATTCGCAATGGTTCGGCCGTTTTTACGCCTTCGTTCACCTTTTGAAATTTGGGCACCCGCGCATCGCCAGAGAACTTTTTGAGGACAACCCAGTTTTTAGCTAAAGGCAGAATATAAAATTTAGAGCCCTTGATCCCATCCTGGTACTATGGCAAGCACTCCAAAGTGAATTATTTTTTAGAAAACCGGTCTCCAATTGGGGATGGTTCGGCTGATTTTAGGCATTCGTGCATCATTTAAAATTTGGGCACCCGCGCCTCACCAGCGAACTTTTTCAGGGCAACCCAGGTTTCAGTTAAGAAAGAATAGAAAATTTAGAGCCTTCAAGCCCATACTGGTACCATGGGAAGTGCTCGAAAACGATTTCTTTTTGAGAAAACCGGTCTGAAATTCGCAATGGTTCGGCAGTTTTTATGCCTTCGTTCACCTTTTGAAATTTGGGCACCCGCGCATCGCCAGAGAACTTTTTGAGGACAACCCAGTTTCCAGCTAAAGGCAGAATATAAAATTTAGAGCCCTTGATCCCATCCTGGTACTATGGCAAGCACTCCAAAGTGAATTATTTTTTAGAAAACCGGTCTCCAATTGGGGATGGTTCGGCTGATTTTAGGCATACGTGCATCATTTAAAATTTGGGCACCCGCGCCTCACCAGCGAACTTTTTCAGGGCAACCCAGGTTTCAGTTAAGAAAGAATAGAAAATTTAGAGCCTTCAAGCCCATACTGGTACCATGGGAAGTGCTCGAAAGCGATTTCTTTTTGAGAAAACCGGTCTCAAATTCGCAATGGTTCGGCAGTTTTTATGCCTTCGTTCACCTTTTGAAATTTGGGCACCCGCGCATCGCCAGAGAACTTTTTGAGGACAACCCAGTTTCCAGCTAAAGGCAGAATATAAAATTAGAGCCCTTGATCCCATCCTGGCGTGGGGGTCAGGAAAGATGTCCTTCGATGGAAATACACAAACTAATCTTTATAACCAAAAAAAAAAAAAAAAAAAAAAACTGAAAGGACATAAAAAGGGGGCTCCGCTGAGACCGGCCTGCTGCACCGTCGAACGCTGCCAGTCTTGTGCTGTTCTCTTCAATCCCGGAGCTCGCGGTCCCGTCGGTGCTGCTCGTGCCGCGCGCTTAAAACGTCATTAGCTCCTGACGTTGCGTGAGCCACCACTCTAACCGCTCATTCATACTGGAAGCGGATCCGCGTTCGCAAAGCGGTTGCGAACGCGGTTGTATAAAGATCCAGTACAATTGCATGCGCACTCGATGACATCAAGTGCGCGTGCAATTGTACTGGATCTTTATACAACCGCGTTCGCAACCGCTTTGCGAACGCGGATCCGCTTCCAGTGTGAATGAGCGGTCAGTCTCGCGCTTTGGCGCTACACTGGTACTATGGCAAGTACTCCAAAGTGAATGGACCTTTTTCACATACCGACGGCACCAGGCGGTGGCTGCACGAACTAAAAATCGAGGAAGTGACCTACCTGCGCTACCAATCGATAATGGGAGCTACGCTACCAGTTTCTTCGCTCTCCGAGCAGCGGCGCGTGCCCAACGCGACTCTAAAGAGGGGGATCTGTGGCGTCCACCCAAATGTCATGTTTTTTCTTTCCGTCCACTTTCTTTTTTTGTGTAACACAATTATATATCTGTTGCAATTACGTGTTCTACTCGCTGATCCACAGCCTTCTTCCGAATTTCCACGATTTCTAGTGCCGACTTCCGCCGCTGGCATCGAGTGCTCGCGCGTGCGCAGACCGCTTCTCGGAAAAGGTCCATTATTTTTTTAGAAAACCTGTCTCCAATCGGGTATGGTTCGGCTGATTTTAGGCATTCGTACATCATTTAATATTTGGGCACCCGCGCCTCACCAGGGAACTTTTTGAGGACAGCCCAGTTTTCAGTTAAAAGAATAGAAAATTTAGAGCTTTCAAGCCCATCCTGGTACCATGGGAAGTGCTCGAAAACGATTTCTTTCTGAGAAAACCGGTCTCAAAGTGGGGATGGTTTGGCAGTTTTTACTGATTCACTCAGTCAGTCAGTCAGTCAGTCAGTCAGTACAACTTTATTGGTGCCCGAAAAAGGAATTAGGAAGTGGTGAGGAGCCCACTAAGGGTCCCCTCCCAGCCCCCAGCCCCCCCCCCCCCCCCCCCCCCCCCCCTCAGACAACGGCCAGGATCCCCTAGACCCCGGCGGAGTCTTCGGTCAGTCGGACTTCTTGGACCCGAGGGTCCGAGCTGAGCAGAGTGGTCTCCCAGCTCTCTTCATCTCTGAGCTGCGTCAGTAATTTATTCGCGCAAGCGCCTTGTCTATGTTACTACACTCCCACATCATGTGTTTCAAGTTCGCCCTCTGCCCGCATAGTTTGCACGCGCCCGTGTATCTGTCCGGGAACCACCGATTTAGTAAAGCCGGACACGGATAGGTGTTCGTTTGCAGACGTCTCCACACCGTGGACTGTCTCTTGTTCAGCGAGTGGTGCGCGGGGGGAAACCTCCTCCTCCCGTCCGTGTAGTGGTCGAGAATATCTCTAAATGTCACCAGCCTGTCTCTCCCAGACGACGCGACGGGGGCCCCTGACTTTGTGCCGGCCCGGACGGTAAGTCCTCGGGCCGCGTCGTGAGCCTCCTCGTTGCCAGGAAGCGACGCGTGTGCTGGTGTCCACACGAGTCTCACTCTTTCTCTCCCACCGAAGCACGTCGCACCCCTGAGGACACGCAGAGTCTTCGGCGACACTCTCCCTTTGGCGAAGTTGCGAACCGCGCTCTGCGAGTCGTACACGATTGTCCTGACGCCGGGCATGCTTAGCGCGAGCGCCACTGCCACCTCTTCCGCCGTCTCCGCGTCGCCGGTCTTCACGCTGCAGCTCGCGACGAGGTGTCCGTCACCGTTCACCACCGCCGCTGCCATGGCTCCTCTTCCCTTGTACTCGGCCGCGTCGACATACGCGACTTCCTCCTCTTCTTTTAGCGTTCTTCCCAAGGCTTTGGCCCTCGCCTCCCTTCTCTTGGCGTCGTGTAGAGGATGCATGTGCTTTGGGATGGGGGGAAGTCTGCAGTATCTCCCTGATGTGTAGGGGAACGTCCACTTTCTCGCCTCTCTGTGTCTCATACCGGAGGCCGAGGCTCTTGAGGATGTGCCTGCCAGTCGCGCTCCTCGTGAGCCGTTCCAGCTGGGCCGTTCTTTGAGCCTCGATGAGCTCGTCAATGGTATTGTGTACCCCTATCGACGCCAGCTTCTCGTTTGACGTCGAGTCTGGCAGCCCTAGGGCTCGCTTGTATGCTTTCCGCACTATACATTTCAGCTTGGACTTGTCGGCCACTCCAAGTCTCATAAATGGAACCACGTACGCCAGCCGACTCATCACGAAAGCTTGTACCAGGCGCATGAGGTTGCTTTCCTTCCTACCATAGTTCCTGTTGGAGATCCTGGCGATGAGCCGGGCGACCTGATAGGTCGTCCCTTTTAGGGCCTGTATCATCTCCATGTTCTTTCCATCTGCCTGTATGCGCAGGCCTAGCACCCTGATGCTCTCGACCTGGGGGATGCGGTGCCCTTGCGCGACGAGTTCGATGTTCGATTTCTCCTTCCCGCCGCGTTTGGGTCTCAGCAGCAAAAGCTCGGACTTCTGCGGAGAGCACGCCAGTCCCCTGGGAGCTGCGTACTCTTCTACGACCCGGATGGCCTCCTGCAGTACTTTCTCTATGTAGCCGTCGCTGCCGCCAGTCACCCACAGCGTGATGTCATTGGCGTAGATGCTATGCTGCAGTCCGGCTATCTTCTCAAGTTTCGCGGGCAGGCAGATCATCGCCACGTTGAAGAGGTACGGGGACAGCACCGATCCCTGTGGCGTTCCTTTTCCCCCAAGGCAGATGTCTTCGGACTCGACCCCGCCGACCGCCAATCTCGCCTTCCTCCCGCTCAGGAAGTCAGGAAGTGAATTATTTTTTTAGAAAACCGGTCTCCAATTGGGGATGGTTGGGCTGATTTTAGGCATTCGTGCATCATTTAAAATTTGGGCACCCGCGCCTCACCAGGGAACTTTTTCAGGACAACCCAGTTTCCAGTTAAAAAAGAATAGAAAATTTAGAGCCTTCAAGCCCTACTGGTACCATGAGAAGTGCTCGAAAACGATTTCTTTTTGAGAAAAAAGGTCTCAAATTCGCAATGGTTCGGCAGTTTTTACGCCTCCGTTCACCTTTTGAAATTTGGGCGCCCGCGCATCGCCAGAGAACTTTCTGATTACAACCCAGTTTTCAGCTAAAGGCAGAATATAAAATTTAGAGCCCTTGATCCCATCCTGGTACTATAGCAAGTACTCCAAAGTGAATTATTGTTTTAGAAAACCGGTCTCCAATTGGGGATGGTTCGGCTGATTTTAGGCATTCGTGCATCATTTAAAATTTGGGCACCCGCGCCTCACCAGGGAACTTTTTCAGGACAACCCAGTTTTCAGTTAAAAGAAGAATAGAAAATTTAGAGCCCTCGAGCCCATCTTAATACTATGGCAAGTACTCGAAAACGAATCGTTTTTGAGAAAACCGGCCCCAAAGTGTGGATGGTTCGCAGGGGCGGATCCAAGGGGGGCAGGGGCGACGGGGGCGACGGGGGCGGCCGCCCTCCCCCCCTCCCCCCCAGACAACGTCGACCCCCCCCCCCTCCCCCCTTCTCGGAGGGCAATTTGACAAAGGTGGACCCCCCGGGGCACAAGAAAGAATGGGAGAATAGAATCCTTACAAATGTCCCCCCCCCAAAAAAAAAAAGAAAAAAAAAAGGGAGTTCTGGATCCGCCCCTGATGGTTCGGCAGCTTTTACGCGTTCGTTTATCATTTCAAATTCAGGCACCCGCGCCTCATCTAGGAACTTTTTGAGATCGGGAGAATTTTTAACTGTTGACTAAATACAAACTTTAAGGCCACGGTCCCACTGAATGTGGCAGTTTAGGTACTTTTTGGCAGGTCATTACTCATCTCCTTTTAAATACTGTTTTGTGGGATTGATGTCATTCGAAAGACAATGCAATCCTCTTCCATTTGATATTATGTATGTATTGGTTTATACTGTTCATGCGCATTTGTAGCGTTGCGAATATGATGGCGCGGACCCTCACTTGCTCCGCTGGTTCATGTTTTATGAACGATTCATGGAAGATAACACGGTTCCAATACAGCAGTTTTGTTAAGATGATGTCGGAGCAGAATGTAACGGTATACTTTTTTGGTATTTGCACTAGTTAGTTTTTTTCAGCTCTACAAATATTGCCCTAAAATTCACATTTTTCAGCAAAAATATGTTTTTAATGACTAGCGCTAGAGCAATGAAATTAGCTACAGATGTAGTGCTTATAATTGGTAATATGCAGAAAAAAATTTAATGTTGTGTAAAATTTGTTTGTTTAGATATTCTATATCAAACGTAGCACTTTTTTGTGCTTCGAGTCATGGTAATTCAAATGCCGCTGAGTAAATAATTAAACTATGGTAAAATCTTTTATAACATTTAGAACTACAATAGTTGCCCAAGAGGTGGACGGTGGCTTTTTTTTATTTTCAAAGTCATAACGCTCCGGGAGCCCTTCAAACTTACCTGTTTTTGACGCACATCTTTTTTGGACATCAAACAGATTTATTGGCATCTAATAACATTTATTTTATGAAATAGATATACATTGCGATGTATTAGATTTTCCCAGTGATCTTGCTTTGGTTTCTTGATAGTTGTAGAGCTTAGCTAATTTTAAAACAATTAAAAACTGTTTGGGTGTTTTGTTGCGCTTCCTCCCGGATGGCAGACAAAACTGCTGATTTCTAAGTTCAAAAAATTTTCGAGGGCGGCGTTGGCGTCTGTATCATCATCAATCTCCGTGTCGTTTTACCTTCACATTTAGAAAATATATTTGAAGATTTACTATCTAAAAATGAAAGGTTTAAGTACTGGGTCAGGTTAATAAATCTAAGACAAATAATTACACAAGCGTAGCGTGATATAAAGTGTTCATTATTCGATATAATTGAAATCAATAAACGATAAAGACGAAGAGGGAAAGAATACACCCGAGTTCACTTCATGCCTAGAGTCACTAAATGAGCTGCGCTTAGAGTATCGGCACTCCGTTCCCCAAAATTGTTTTGGCCGCCGCCATTTTGGGTCTTGTGCAGAGCAAACGCAACTGCCGATCGTCATGATCCAAAAGTGCGACTTCCTCTGCATTAGATGCGGTGCTAGGAAGCTGAAACAATATTGCTATGCTCTGTCACGGGTTGTTTAAACATTCGTAGAGGACGCGGCGTTTCCTGTGATTTTAGACAAAGCTTCAGATAACTGGCAACCATGATTTCAAGCCACAATATGGCCAAGGGTCGTTACTCTGAAGCGTAGCTAATTTACTGGCACTAGCGGGAACAATGAGGAAGAGGCAGGTGTCAAAAGGTAGTGGTTTGTGGAATCCACGGGGCTCACGTCATGGCCCCTCCAGGTATTACAAGCTTCTTGAACAAGGGCATGAATAGTGTCATTAAATAAGCTATGCTTCAGAGTAGCGACACTTGGCTATATTGTGGCTTAAAATCATGGTTGCCAGTTATTTGAAGCTGTATCTGAAATCACAAGAAACGCTTTTCCGTCCTCCACTTTAAACAGTTTGCGACAAAGCAAAGCAATATTACATGAGCTTCCTAACACCGAATCTAATGCTGAGGAAGTCGCAATTTTGAATCATGACGATCGGCAGCTGCGCCTGCTCTGCACAAGCACCAAAATGGCGGCGCCCACAACACTGTCGGGGAAGAGAGTGCCGATACTCTAAGCGCAGCTCATTTATTGGCCCTGCTTCCCGCGAACCTCCTTTCCCCTGACTGAAACTGAAACTAAATAGGAATAATACACCATTATTATAGCTTATTTAGTTTTAACCACCTACACATAATTAGAGGAGGAAGCGGCCGGGCAGGAGAAACGCGGGTTTTATGTGCGACTGTTCTAATCAACGTTAGTTCTAACCGTCTCAAAAGAGAGAACGCACGAGCTTGCGCTGGTTAAAAAAAAAAAAAAAAGACGGTCCACAGAAAAGAGGCGGCACGCTGTGTTCTTTGTGATTGTGTGGGGGATCGGTGGCCGAGTGGGCTGAAGCGCACACCCAGCTCGACGCGCGTGGAGCGAAAGCTCGCGCTGCAGAACCCAGGGATCCTGGGTTGGAGCCCCACCCCTGCCCGTTTCGATCTGGATGAGCATCGTACCGGCGTGCGGTCGTGTATCACTACTGCGTGAGCACGTTAAAGACCCCAGGTTAGCAGTCGTACTGCACTGGCAAAATTGCTCATCTACAGTGTAAACCAGTGTCGCCCCTACTGGCAGACCAACCTTACGCTGTATAAATCACTAAAACGTCCAATTTGGCTTTTGATTTTGCGTCTAATTGCAAATTGTTGTGTGTATGTTTATACAGCCGGAAGTTAGTCTGCCTTAGTGGGCGTGTGTCTCAGGTGTAGATGAGCAATTTAGCCAGTGCGGTACAACCGCAAACCTGGGGTCTTTAACGTGCACCACGCAGTTGTGATGCACGACCGCACGCCGGTATGATGCTCTTCCACATCGAAATGGGCAGGTGCGGGGTGGTCTCTGCAGCGCGAGCTTTCGCTCCACATGCTCCGAGATGGTGTGCGCTATAGTTCGTTTCACCTTATGTGCGAGCAAAGCCGAGGCTACAAGCGCGAGAATTCTGCTTGTAACAGCGCCTGTAGTGCACGAGCGCACGTGCGAAGCCGGAACGCTCAGAGCATGGGCTCGCGCTTCTAGCTTTGATTTCACTGGCACATAACGTGAAACGAAGTATAGACATGCACTCGGCCACCGATCGCCCCCCCCCCCCCCCCCCCCCTTATATAAGTATTTGAAGATCGACGATGGACGTCGATCGTCTCGAGGTAATGTAACGTAATAACATTATATAAATAATAAACATATTGAAGGATTGAAGGACTCAATGTTTCAATTTTTGGATTGTAATATGGCGGTAGCCTATTGTACTTACTGTTGATGAAGAGCAATATGAGGTGACGAGGTAATGATTAAATTATGAGGCTCTATAAGGACTACGATATTAGTGGGTGTCGAACCACAACGTACAGTGCCAGACTTGTTTCAAGTATCGTGTACCCAAATACCTTTCTTCACCCGCAACAGAATATGCTAGAATCAATGAGAATGCTGCTTTACAACTGTACGTGCAACAGGAAGAAGTGCGGCTTATTCGGTAATATGAAGGACAGATTTCTAGCAGCATTCCCTGATTGACTACTTGGAACAAATGGCCTCATTGACGAAAAGTGTCCCCGTTCCAAAAGATTCTTGAAGCCTACTGAAACCGCAAAGAAGTATGAGGCAAAAAATAAGAAAAAGGAGCATGGCGTGAGAGGTCCAAATCACCACCATAGCCTCTACTACCAAATACAAGGGCAGTTACACAATACACAAAGAGAGTTTTGTGATTTCGTTATATTTACACTCAAGGGCATTGATATCCAACGTCTTCAGAGGGATGACACCTTCTTGTCAACCAACATACAGCCTTTTCTACTCAAGTTTTACATGGAAGGCCCGTCTTCCGCTGGAATTCCTCAGGTAGACGAGTTGTCCGACCGAATAATCTGCCATTACTCCCGATCTGGGAATCTCTCGATCTTCATTAATGGCCATAGTATCATATGAGATCGAGGGGTGTGGCTCTTCGTCCGCCAAACATTGCTTCGGCGGGTGTTTTTACCGTGTAAGATGAGACCGTCGCGTGCTGCTGGAACAAGAACCTGGCGATTCTTCACTGAACTGCTTCTTCCGTAAGCTTCAAGAGGGCTTTTTTTGTTTCGCACACCATCTGTTCTGCTTGCCCGTTAGTTGCAGGATGGTATGGTGCACTAATGTGATGCCTGATGCCGTTTTTTTTTTTTTTTTGGGGGGGGGGGGGGGGCTTGTTTATTTTATTTGAAGCAAGATTTGGCGCGTTATCAGAGAAAAGTATTTTCGGTAGGGCAAAAGTAGGGAAAAGAGAGCGTAGAACGTCAATGACGCGTTTGTACGTCGTGGCAGGCATCGTGTAAACTCCCAACCACTTAGAGTACGCATCGACCATGACTCCGCAGATGCGGATACGTTTCGCCACCCACAGACTGAATAGTGGATCGTTTTCAGTTACAGTTCATGATGGCGCTGGACTCAAGGAAGCGTTCGACCCCTTCCACAAAGTTAGCCCAGGTGCCAGAACTTTTGTCGAAAGTGGTAAGTGTTCGAAACGTCGACAACGTTGGTAGCCACGTGCTGTGCTTGACACTGGACGCTTACCATTCGCTGAGAAGAAACTTGCTTGTTCGTCTGCCACGAGTCGTCCGATATCAGGTCATCACCGCTACTCCATCTCCCGACAAAACAGGTCGTCACTGTCCGCATGTCCATAGTTAGCAATCACGTGAACTTATAAATTCCCATACGCTCATAACTTGCCGTCGCTAAACGCCGTTCATTCATAGCGTCTTCATTGCAAATAAACGTCTTCCTATTTATTCTGATGGTTTTCATCATACTCCTCCTAAGCTGTACTTACAACATTATATCGGTACTTCCGAAAATATTGCAACGGCGTTTGTCTTCTGGGAACTATAATGTAACAACCTTTACAAAATCTTCCGGATCCCATGAAACACAATATTTTGTTATGTCACTTTTCGGTCGTCATTATAATGGTGAGGTAAGTACCGTAAATTGCGACGCAGTTTACTTGACGTCCGCTTCCACTGGTGTCTTGGAATATTGAGTCTACTGAGCATGCATTCCTGCAGAAGAAGTTTCCATTGAAAAAATATTGACACGTCAATCAACAATTGATTCCTTCTTGGTAAGATTTATTGCGAAAGGCCGTGGCAACCGCCGAACCGCATCTCCCTATATCAGAGAGCAATTTATACAAAGCCTGACATTCTCGCATACATGCGTTTGCTGGGCCACGTTATTGAGCCAGCTGAGCACAGCTGGCAGCGGCGCGAGCAAGGCCACGAGGGGAACGTGATGGTGCTCGAGCCATCCCACCGTGAACAAATGTTTAGGCCATCCCACGGGTGCGTGTCGCCATCTATTGGTTGAACTAACGCCTTGTTCAAGATGGCTGCCGTGGGACCGCAGCCTTAAGGCCACCGAATACAAGCCTCTGCTATTGCAAAATCTTTGTCGTCAGCCCCCTTCGAAGAATGTGATATCAAGTCGGATATTTCAACACGCTATTTTCCATATTTTGTTTTGTTGTTGTTGTTTTTGTTCAGGGCGATTGGGATGTTTATATTAATATAAATATTTAGTACGTGCCTAAAAATTACTTTTCACATAGGAATGTTAAGTTCACAAGAACGATTATACTCTCATAAATCGTTTATTCACCGCAGTGCTTATATTTCTTACAATAACAAAGTCACTGTTACAATCACATAACAATAATAATGAGCGAAAATGTTTTGAATACTTAATTTATAATTTTATATTATCGTAATACAAACAGTTGTTTTTGTGTTCTAGCTTGTTGATGTCAGTAGCAGAATACTGGAAAGAATCGTAAACGTCTAAACGAGAATGAATACGCCTTATTCGGCAAATTGGTCTCAGGAACCCAAGAAAATTATTCTGAGAAAAAAGAAAACGTACCAAGCACATTTGTTTTTTCTTGTGGTTTACTGTAGTTGAATGACAAGTCTTGCATTTTTCTATATTTTTAAATTGTGATCGTTTGAACTTTGCTGCAACAATTTTTTACTTTGCGCAAATACCGCTTAGAACGGATCCCTGACGTTAATGACCTATGAAACACGCCTTCGTTTTTCACCCGACGCATTAGAAGTCCCAGAAAAAAATTAAAAAACAACGAGCAGCGTTCACGCCCTCAACTCGCAGCCAGAACAAGCGGCCACGTGATCTGGAGCCGATTATATGCCGCCAATGTTGATCATAGCCACGCGCTGGGGTTGGCAAAGCACAGGACACGCGCTGAGTTCCAGACATTGTTATGGCTCGGCTATTGTCGTCGTTGCAGCGATTGGACACGGGCCACTACTCGAATGCTTCTCGAGCTATCAATTATCACGAGCCTAAATCGAGTGCCCACGCAATGCTCGGGTCCAATCTATGAACCGCATTCAAATATCGTCATACGGGTGTACTGCGATCCCCGCGTTACGTCATCGAATTTTGCAAGGGAGAGATTGAATGAAAATGATCGCTTTTGTCCTTGAAATTACACCGCAACAAAGGAGTTTCTTGGCCAGTGGCATTGCATGCGAGTATCCTTGAGTCCCACTAGTGCCAGTAAGCTCATGTAAAGTGAAAAACATTCCAATTGAATATCGTTGCACAGCTCCTTTAAAGGGGCTATGCAACAATTTTTTTACTTTGCGCAAATACCGCTTAGAACGGATCCCTGACGTTAATGACCTATGAAACACGCCTTAGTTTTTCACCTGACGCATTAGAAGTCCCAGAAAAAAATTAAAAAACAACGAGCAGCGTTCACGCCCTCAACTCGCAGCCAGAACAAGCGGCCACGTGATCTGGAGCCGATTATATGCCGCCAATGTTGATCATAGCCACGCGCTGGGGTTGGCAAAGCACAGGACACGCGCTGAGTTCCAGACATTGTTATGGCTCGGCTATTGTCGTCGTTGCAGCGATTGGACACGGGCCACTACTCGAATGCTTCTCGAGCTATCAATTATCACGAGCCTAAATCGAGTGCCCACGCAATGCTCGGGTCCAATCTATGAACCGCATTCAAATATCGTCATACGGGTGTACTGCGATCCCCGCGTTACGTCATCGAATTTTGCAAGGGAGAGATTGAATGAAAATGATCGCTTTTGTCCTTGAAATTACACCGCAACAAAGGAGTTTCTTGGCCAGTGGCATTGCATGCGAGTATCCTTGAGTCCCACTAGTGCCAGTAAGCTCGTGTAAAGTGAAAAACATTCCAATTGAATATCGTTGCACAGCTCCTTTAATTTATACAATCACAACGATTTGTTTATAACCAAAAACACGCTGTAGACTTAGATTATCTTGGATACTACTGTAAAACCCTTAATGTTCGCGAGCCCTTAATTTTCGCGAATTTCGCGAATTGAAGAATTCGCGAAATTTAAGGGCACGCGAAAAATTCGAACCTTAAGAGTTTCAATACAGGCGCCTGGATTTCGCGAAATTTAGTTGCCGCGATTATGTCCTCTGTGACCGATTCGCGAAAAATAGGGGCCGCGAAAATAAAGGGTTCTACAGTATTTGTAGTGGCAATACTCAAACAAGTTTATTGGACTGAGGAAGCCGCAGTTGACACGTCATCATCTTGAAGTGGTGGCACGAGAAAAGCGGTATATGATAGAATAGAGTAGTAGCATGCAAAGTGTTCAAAGCCTAACTTTTCGGCGTCGGCGTTTCATATTTGCATATGAAATACATGAGCTTCCATGAGAGCGCTGCCGTAACCCGCCTAGAGAGGGCGCAAGCATACGATAACACACATTTCTGGAAATTGGCTGCAGAAAATAATTTTCAACGTACCGCTGAAGCGGCCCTCCTTCTAGGCGTGTGACGTCATACTAGGAAGTTTCTGAATCTGCGCTCTCGCGCTTCTTCAGCGCCTATCAAAGCTATGCACACGCACTCTTGCTATTTTCAAAAAGGTCAAAAAAGTACGTCACGACTGTTGTCGGTGCGGGGGAATATACCTGGCATACTCGAAATAGGCCGATCTCACTGAGAGTTCTACGCATGCGCGACGCCGCGATAACTGTAGTTAGCCATAAAGTCACTGGATCCTGGGAAAGTAACGCCAAGCTCCTCGTGTGGTCGCCATCTTGGTCCGTGAAATGAACAATTTCTCCTTGACCCCTCCGTTCTTGGTGAGCCGATCTAGATTCGCTGGTGACGGGTAGCTTTATGGAGTGTTTTTTTTGTATACCGAGATTTTGCTAACCACGCACCGGCGAAACAAGCGTACACCTTCGTACCACCACCAGATGATGTGTCGGTGCTTGCAGGCACTGAAAAATAAGTTTACTGTCTTGAAATACGCAAGAAGAACAATATATTTGTAAGAGATCCATGGAGATGGGCATGAATAATAGGTTGATTACATACAGAGTGCCAAAGACTTTTATATTGGCGAGGAACGCCTCCAGTACGATGATGCTCCATGGTAATCTTGGCGCGACTTTTTAGAACGACACTCTGGAAGCTTCGAAGATTGAAATGGACCAAGATGGCGATTTCCATGGCAACGTAGACCAATTAGCCAATCGCCTTGCTAGGTTTGGGTCGTCTGTATGTTAGTATTCGTTTGTGTCCGGCTAGCAGGTAGGGAAGGCAATGGCGCTACTTTCCCAGGATCCAGTGACTTTAGTTAGCCAGAGGTAGGCGCCCGTGCACGAGACAGCTCGTGCCGTCTCGTGCTCCTCTCGTGCAGACCTCCAACAGGGTTGTCGCGCGTGCAAAAAGACTACAGTTCCCATGATGCATGGCGACAGCGGTGGCGTACTCAATCTAGATATATATTAAAAAAACAACTTCTTCTCACCTTAGCATGGACAATTGTTAGCCGCGGATGCTAAAAGCGGGAACTATTTGCTTTGAATGAAGCCTTGGCGGCTGCACGAGCGCTCGTGCAGCGAGTGCTTCAGTCCCAAGGCAGTCAAGGCTATCCGCTCGCGCTTGCACAGCCTTCGCACTTAGTCCACGCTAAGGTTAGAGCTGGTGCGATCAGTCTGTTTCACGCGCTGCCCACACGAGCGACACGCGCTTGACGGCCGAAAGATCCTAATGCGACGTGACGACTGGTCGGAGGTTTTTTGTCTCTTGCGTTTAGCTGCATCTTCGAGGAAAACGAACGTGTTAAGGGCCGCCCACACTAGCGAGAAAATGCGAAAACGACTGCGAGAAACCAGGACATCCGTGCTGCTTATATCGCGTGCCAAGATGATTCCTTGAATGGACCTCTTGGCGAATATGTGCTGCCACCTAGACACGCGAATCGGTTCGAGACTAGGTGACTGGAAAATAACGCGCGCCCAAGGCCTCTCCCACCCGTTCCACACCCAAAACGTCAGCTACAGCCTGTTCACCCATTGAGGCGATGTGACCTAGATACGGCTCCCCCAAGCTCACCTTTGTCCCCATCGTGCGTAATCTTCCGCCCCGAGGTCGACACAACAAAACCGCTCAAAGGCGAGAAATGCAAGATGGCGGATTGTTTGGAACTAGATACTCTCGAACCCAGGCGCATGAAATACCCCGCGCATGCGCACCGCGTATTTCTACAAAAGGTCCATTGGATTCCATGCTTCATACGAAGCACAGATGTGCCTTTTTCTCGCAGTCGTTTTCGCGTTTTCTCGCTAGTGTGGGCGGCCCTTTATTCAGATTCACGGGATAAAATTACTCTAAAATTCACTTCTAACTCGTTTTTTTTTTCAAGGACCTCTTCAGCATGGTCACTTCTGAGGACCATCCTGGGACGGCCTTCGATCTCGTATCTGACTGTCGTGACGGCGGACTTCCCCTTGTTGTGTACTTATGACCCAGGATTGGGGTCCTTGCCTCCTCAGTAGTTCGCCCGGGATCCAGCCGCGGTTTCCTAGGAACCGTTGCATCCAGACAGCCTGGCCAACGTACAGCCCACGTGGATTGTTTATGTAAGTCGCTCGAAACTCATCCCCAACGGGCTTCAATCGTCATTCCAAAGCTGAGGGAAGTTCCCTTCCGAACAGCATCCAGACTGGAGTTTTCCCAATCGCCGTGCGGATGGCCTTGTGCTGCTTGAACAAAAAACGGGCTACCACGCTCCGGAGGCTGCCTCGTCCTCGCTTCGCGAGAGCGCGTTGCAACTCATAAACCATGCGCTCGGCTTGCCCATCATTCATATGGCTGGTACTTATTAACTACCTAAAATCGCAATTTTAATACCGCTTCTCGATGCCCTTCAAAACTGGACCTGAAAGACTGGTACCAAATAGAGACACACAAGTTAGTTTTGATACAGATACTCAATACTATATTTAAAATATTTCGATACATCGCTAAAAAAAATAAAAAAAATGCGGTGCGTTTTGTACAATGCTGAAATCTGAAAAAGCAAGCGACACGATTGCTTAACTCTGATTAACAAATGTCGTAGCTTCATTTCACGATATCGAAAATTTTAGGTTTTCATTTCTTAAAGAAAAATAAAAACTGTTAAATAAATTAACCTACTTCATTAAAAGCATACTTAAATCTCTCTCTTACTGGAGTTGTTTCCCTCGTAAAAATAGCATTTCGAGGACGGGCAGCATTGCAATTAAACTAGCTCTCATACCGGCGGCTTCACGACATTTGATTGAACGCCATTTAATCGAAATGGCGTATATAAAAATGCCTCGATAAGTTGGCCCATGCGAACAGCTTAACGATTTCCACCTATTATGATCTGCGCTAACCGAAGAATAGAGCATTCAGCATAGCTTTGGTTTGAAAGAGTGTACAATTTCAAGCAAAGGATATATAGCGACGTAATATACTCAAATTAATTTACACCTCGAGATTCGATCGACACGGCTCATGTGGTGAAAAGCAGAACTACGCTTTGTTATACACTTAAAGGGCCTCTGACACGCCAAAAAAAATATTTTTTTTTTCACGCTAAACGTTGCAATGGCATATCAGGACATTACAAAAAAATTGTTTCACTATAGAGTTGCGTAGTTTTTTTTATAAAAAATAGAAATACGAGGCCCAATTCAAAGTTCCCGCCGTGCACTGTGACGTAACAGTGTACCGCAAGGTGTCGGGGCGGTCAGAAAGGAGGCATCGAGCTACGTCACTAAAAGTGGGTTAACCGGAAGTCGCGTGAGTTTCACTCCTCGTGCTCTCCGCGACCGTGCCTAAGACTTTTTTTTCTTTTTATTATTCTGCTCTTCGTACGAGCGATCGTAGAAAACGAAGTTTCAGTTCCACTAGCTCTTTATCCCTGCACCGTGGGTTAGTTTGCGTGCTGTAAAATTTGAGGACGAAGAGTCAGTGGATCGACGTGATGGAGGTCAATGATGAAAGCGTTGCGAGTACAAGCCAGTGTACGAGTGCATGCCGTCAGTCCGATAATACAGGGCTATACTGGGCACAAAACAAGCTATCAAGTTTTGAAAAAAAAAAAATTAGAACGCTCGCAGAAATTAGGATTGCTAGCATACGACACGCCCGATCGCATTGCTGAAGGTTGAGACACCGAGGTCGTTGAATCATCGGATACTCTCCAGGCTGTAGATGCCTGCCGTCTAAAGAATACGAACTGGTGAGTGTACCAAGTACAAGTAAACGTCGAGCACAAAGTACGTATTTTGTCTAGAACATGAGTAGAACTTGTTACTGGGTGCTCATGCGGCCGATGTATGTCTCTCAGAAATGCATGCAGTGTGATCTCTTCTTCAGTTGCTGAAATACCGGGACAGTCCCTCACACAGCACCTTCTAGGCATTGTAGTTGATCACGTCAATTCACTGACTCCGCTTCTTCTACCTTTACAGCAACATTAAGCGATGAAAAGCAAATAAAAGAAACCTTGTCTGCTTGGATCGCTCGTGGAGGTGCGGAGAATAACAAAAATATTAAAAAAATATTACACGCGCTCGCGGTAAGCACGAGGAGGGATACAACTCACGTGACTTCCGGCGATGCCTCCCTTCTGACCGCCCCGACACCTTGCGGTACACTGTTACGTCACAGTGCACGGCGGGAACTTTGAATTGGGCCTTGTATTTCTATTTTTTATAAAAAAACTACGCAACTCTATAGTGAAACAATTTTTTTGTAATGTCCTGATATGCCATTGCAACGTTTAGCATGAAAAAAAAAATATTTTTTTTGGCGTGTCAGGAGCAATACGAATGCTACGGACGCGAGGCCGAAGCCACGGGAGGCGCCAATGCAGCGCTCGCTCACAGGAATCAACTGTTAAAAGAGCTCGTGCTCTGTACCCTTGGTTAAATCGGCGCAATACATGGGTTGCACGTGACGTCATATCCTTCTTCCTTTCTGGTGGCCAAAACCTGCTGTTATACTTCGTTTCACCTTATGTGCGAGCTAAGGCAAAGCTGGAAGCGCGAGCACGGAAGCTCCGTGCCTTCAGGCTTTGCTCGAGCGCGCGAGCTGGGCAGAAACGCAAAAAAGCGCTGGTCTCGCGCTTCTAGCTTTGGCTTCGCTCGCAGATAAAGTGAAACGAAGTATAATGAAGCTGTGCTCACTCGTTTCCGCTCGCTCGCGACGCTCGTGTACTGCTCGTAGAATATGCACAGCAAAGGCTACGCTCGAGGAAGTTCGGCCACCAGAAAGGAGGACCAAATTACGTCAGTGCAACCTACGTATATGGCCTCTATTGTCCTTGCGCCATTAAAACCATAATCACCATCATTATCTGTACCCTTGGCCGTGCGTCGTACCGTTAGTGCAGATGCTTTGTATTCGCCCGGATTGTGGAAAGAGGGAATCACCACGGGCCACATAAAGAACCACGAATACACGAGAGCGCGCTTCCCCTAAATTCAATCCATGGGTTTCGAGTCGAATAACGCGGAATTGAGCGAAATGAACGCGTTTGACTCCTAGGCGTGAATGTTCTCCCATATATCACGATGCTGAGTGCGAAAAAGTTTTTAAGTACAGAAGACCTATTGTCACTGACTCGGTGAGAACAGCGGAGAGGAGCTTCAGTTATTCCGCCTCCAGTCCGAGCTTCCTAGCATCGGCATAGTAGGAAGTGCGCGCACGCAGCCAAATGTACAGCCATAGCCTCCTCTGTACTCACAAAGCCTGGCAGTTCGACGATGGAGCCATAGAGTGCCCGGTCGCAGATTTGGAGCGCGAGGATCTGGTAGCAGAGAGCATCATAGAGCCATTTATTTCTCTGGGAACCTGGACGTCAGCGCACCGCTTTTGCAGCGGCGAGGACCCGAAACACACTTGTTCGCTCGGGAGAAGTGTGTTTCGGCGTCTCGCCGCAGCGGGGCGCCAGTCACGTGGCTCTTCTCTCATTCGTTGTGAGCCGCTACACCTTTTCCATTTCGGCGGCCGCTTCTCGTGGCGATCTGCCAGGCTTTGTCAGTATATAGGAGGCTATATATAGCATGGCGGATGGCATAGAGCGCGTGCCGGAAGCCGGACATAAAAAAACAAAAAAAAAAAACACGCCCTGCCGTTTATATTAGGTGAGTGACTTTAGCAGTTCAAATCGGTTCAAGCCCTTATTTTGGCTCCAAATGCAGAGCTGAACCACAACTGAACCGACAGCGTAAACTATGCAACTAAACCCACTACACCGTAAAAAAAAAAGGCCTTTTGCGGGGCGTTAATAACTTGCCTTTTTGTGTAGACAAAAGATATATGTAGGAGTAGGCGAAGTTTTAGATTAGGTATATGTTCTTTTATTAAAACGTACAAGTTTAAACCCCCCCCCCCCCAAAAAAAAAAAAAAAAAAAAGAAAAGCATCGTTGTTTTTTTTTTTTTCGCCGCCAAATCTTGAAAGAACTACTTCGCTCGGCGTTATGAACGATGCACACAACTCCATTTTTTTTTCTTGAGGCGAAAACGAGTTATACTTCAATATTCCAGATTGACACCCTGCTTGTATAATTGTATGCGCGCCTCATACAGCGGAATACGTCTACATGAATCAAATCGTAAAACGAAGAAGTGTGGCGCCGCAGGTGACCGGATAGAAAGGCGAATTACTCATTCACTTTTTTTTTTTTTTTTGTGACAGCTGTCAACTTTGAGCCACATCTCTCTTAAAACATTGCTCAGTTCCAACTCCTGTTTTTGTGACCTTCCACTGCGCCGTGCTGCGCTGGCCTCCGGGCGAAGGAAAGGTAAGCTTTCTTTTGGAATTGCTCCACACTCTTATACAGTCTGTGAGGTGACTTTTCTGCAAAACACGGAGACAGCCAATCGCGGCAAACAATTGAAGGCTCCCAACTAAAAAAAAAAAGAAAACCAAAAAGATTGGACAAACATAAAAACATGCGATATGCGAAGGGACAAATGAACATCACGTTTCACGTGCTCGTTGTACTTGCACACATCCCGTGTTTTGGACACACACGACGGACTGATCCGCGGACGAATTGATCACGTGACGACATGTCCGCGGTTCGTCCGTCTCCCAGGCGCATCCGCACGAGGAAGACGACGAGCAGACGCCAGCGAGGACGGACCGAACCTTTTTTGACACCCCCACGTACAGTGCCGCGAAACTCCAACATCGCACCGTGACACCGTTGTCCAAGAGAGAAAACGACGTTTGTTACCGCGATGAAGAATCTTACGCCGCTGTTACGTACAGATCGAGACAGCACACCGTGATCAGATCGAGACAGAACACACGTGCGACAGCTCGTTCTCAGAAAAGTCATTTGAAGTGCTTGTGCTGTGCTTGTCCGAGTACGGAAGGGCACCGATCTTTCCAGTGCCCAACCTTCGGCACGCGCTCATTGCCTTCGTTCGTGTTTTTTGGCTGCGCGTGTGCGCACGAGGCTCACGAGAGGTCAAAGCGTGATTCACAAACAGGATGACAACGGCGGGAAGGCTTTTCCGTAGTCCCGCTTCCAACGCGGGCTTCTTGCCGTCGACGACACATCAGCGTCTCGTGAGATCCTAGTGTGCACGCGCAGCCAGAAGCATGCGACAGAAGCATAGCCCCCTATATAGACGCTTTACACACGCGCCAGATTGAGCTGCCATAGCCGCCCTTCTCTTGTCTTACCTAAAGTCACTGGATCCTCTTACCGAGATGCCGAGCCACTGAAGCGGGCGTTGACGAGTCTCCACAACGGCCTATGCTGGGGGGAAGGACGCAGTAACACTTAAAATGGCAATAACCTGTCCTGCTGTGGAAATGATGAAGTCAAGCGAACGGAATAAGAGGGAACAAAAACTGAAGGTCAGTTATGGCGGCGCCCATGCACAGCTGCTGTAAACTTAAGCGTCTATACTGACAAAGCTTGGCAGACCGCTACGAGAAGCGGCCGCCGAAATGCGAAAGGTGAAGCGGCAGACAACAGATGAGAGGAGAGCCACGCGACTGGCGCCCCGCTGCGGCGAGACGCCGAAACACACTTCTCCCGAACGAACAAGTGGGTTTCGGGTCCTCACCGCTGCAAAAGCTGTGCGCTGACGTCCAGTTTTCCCTAGAGTTCCTCGATATGCTCCCCCGACGGGGGAGCAGAGTTGCGCATTTGTTTTCCCCGTGCCGCCACGCCGCTATTCGCCGAGATCCATCACGTGAGGAGCAAAGCATCCGGCGCCGTGCAAGAAAGCCACATTTACGGTCGCTCCGCCGATGTTGCTCGCGCCCCGGCGTATGTTCCCCTGCTTTCGCATCCTTCTCTTGTCTTTTTCCGTTTTCCATGCGCGGGGGCGCGCGCGGCGCCGCTATTCGCCAAATTTAGTCACGTGAGGAGCAAAGCATCCAGGGCGTGCAGAAAAGCCGGCGCTACGGCCACCCGCCGAGGATGAATGCGCAACTCTGCTACCGTAGGTAGCTATATACAGGAACTCTAGTTTTCCCCAGAGCCGTATATGGGGAGAGTTTGGTCAGTCTATGATCTCGCCGCCGTGACGCTCTCCTCCCGAGCGAGCCAATCAGCACGCGGCGCAGAGCGAGAGACATGAGCGCATGCGCGTGAACTCCCGGCTGCTCCCAGCTGAGTGGGGAGGGCCGCCATTTTCGTTCATTCTCCCGGCGGAATGCATGGGATCGGCATCTAAATCTCGATTATTTCCTTTTATATCGCTGGCTCTGGCGAAAAAGGATAGACTGTTATTCCTCGGTGGGTTAAAAAGCTAATAAATGAAGTTTTCTCGACGGATGGCCGCAAACTTTTATTCAGGCGAAAAAGAAGTCTGCCCGTAGCAGACGACGCGTATAGCCTCAGCAGTTCTTCTCCGACCAGTCTCCGACAGCGTTGCGAAAAAATGGTGGACGTCTCCTCTCTGCTCCCTTCTTTCTCTCTCGCTCCTTCGGCGCTCTCCTCCCTTTCACTTACTTTTCTGTTCTCCACTCCGGCGCCTTCGTCGCCACGTACCCATTGGCCAAACTCTCCAAATATACGGCTCTGGTTTTCCCCAGAATTTCCCCGAGAAATGACTGGTTGAAGTTCTGTGCCACTAGATCCTCGCTCTCCAAATCTGCGACCGGGCACTATATGGCTCCGTCTTCGAACTGCCAGGCTTTGTGAGTATTCGCAACTGCAACCTGCCGCTCGTCCTCTCGCGGACGAACGGAGAACCAAAGGAGCGGGGACGGCAGCGGCGGCGGCGGCGCGGAAACGGTGGCAGGGACTGTCGGCTTTGATGCGTGAAGCCGTTTTAACGAAAATAGTGAGCGCGTTAAAATAGGAATTCTTGTGCTCCGCCTTGCAACAGCGTTGCATGAAGGACCGGGATGTCTAATGTCATTAGGGACTTTTCGTATATCGCATATGCTGCGGATTTCTGGTCTCGTGCATGACCTCCAGCTCGATCTGTGCTCAACGTGCCGGCGGCAAAAGCTCCCGCGAATAATGTAGAGCTCTATAGTACGGTCTACGAAACGTCTATTTTTTGCCATAATTAGGCGAAAACTCGTCGCACAACGGTATGTCGAGCAATACACATCGGAAATGGGTTCGCGTTTCAAGGCCGTTACGAGGAACATCACCATTTGTACCAAGCACTTTAAAAAGACAAAATACCCGTACTTGGTTTCAAGTATTACAAAGCAAACAAAGAAATGCTCGAAGCATTTTACCGTTCATGACGAGAGCTTTGAACGGGCAGTTTTGGTTCCGCAACGTTGGAAATAACCAGGTACAACAAATGTACGGTATATTAAAATATTTATTTTTCATAGAGCAATAAATTTAAACCCCCAAACACGCCGATTATGTTATCATGCAGCTTTAGCATAGCATACGACACCCCTAAACTTCAGTTGGACGTACGGCGCACTGACGATCAACCGACGCTACCAACCTTCACGAGCGGCTTGATAGATCTTAAGTTCTACAACTTAGTAAAATAGCTTAAAAAAGTGTAAATAACTGTTAAAAAATGTAATAGGGGTTTTCTTGGCCCTACTGCGAAACCTCGGTGTTTTTTAGTTTTGTTTTTCTGTACTCTTTGATGCGTACTTCAGCTGTTTAATATCTTATATCGCACCGTCGTCAAGCCTCTCGTAAAAGTTGGGGCCGTCAGTTTGACGTCAGTGCGCTGCACAGGGAACTGAAGTTTTGCGGTGTTGTATATGTGACAAAGAGTGTAAAAAATTACAACTTTTTTTTTTTTTTTTTTTTTTTTTTTAGGGTGAAGAGCGTGGCAACGTTTTTGGCGCGCGCTGAAAATTGTGCTCGAAAGGCGCAGCGCGAGCTTCCTATTGTAAGGCTACACCGCACGGTAGCCTGCGGTAACAAACTTTCTATCAATAACCGTATACCAGTTTGATCACGTGTTACAATACACTAAAACGCAGACGGTGAGCAGCGAGTTGTGAGCCTGTGACACGAAGACACCGATGCTGTGAACGCTGCCCTTCCGAAGCTTGGCGGTCACCGTTCGCGGCTCACTTTTTAGAGCACTAATGTCCAGGCATAGCGCAAACATGATATCTTCATCACCTTTAAACATATTCTGCCAGAAACAGTGACGTGGCCGGTGCCTAAAACGCGCTTGTCCACCATTGAGCTTCGCAATTGGAGGTTTCGGCAACTTTTAAATAACAGCATGCTCGTTTTTCTAACGTGCATCAGCATCTTCGTCACCTGTAATATGATCCCTCCCAAACCGCTTCGCATATTTGTAGACAAATAAATCCTTTTTAGCGCGCTGACCAGCGTCAGCGAGCAGGCGCACGGGAAATCCTGAAGAATCTATCCCCGTCTCTTCCGGCATCTTGGATGAAATAAGGCAACAAGCGCGTGCTGGAGGCCGGGCGCACAGAAGAGACGCCCTTCCCTTCACATTTTGTCGGCTCGCTCCGAATGTGGGACAAATGAACGAACTCCCTGCCGTTCACAACCTTTCGGTGATTATTAAGGCTGGTTCACACATCTGCGTTGGTTGCGTTCGCATGCAACCGAAACGACCGTAACGACAAAGTCACCGGGACAAGCGTTCGCCGAACACAGGGCAAGTGATGCAAGGGGTAGCTTCGCGAAGCAATCCATGAGCCACGGTTGTTGCGGTGTTTTTGTCGTTACGGTCGTTTCGGTTGCATGCGAACGTAATCGTTGCAAGTGTGTGAACCAGCCTTTAGCGGCGAGATGTTTCGGTGGCGCCCTCGTTTGGTTACCTTTCGTGACGTCATTACCTTGTAAACAACAAGTTCGATGGTGTTTGTAATGAGCATGGTGAAAGCCTGAAATCATAGCGCTCTCAAAGCAACACTACCAACACCGTCAAAGTTGAAGTTCTTACATTCTTCTTATTTGCGTCGATGAGAAATCCTTTGCTGACGTCATAGTCAGCATTCGGCCAATTGTGGTAGGCCGACCACACTCTCAAAAAAAAAAAAAAGGGTGTAAAAGGTTGTATCTTACACCCTTTGTCCCATATAATACACCCCAAAACTTCAAATCGACGTACACCGCCCTACAGTCGAACAGACGGCACAAACTTTTACGAGGGGCTTGATAGCCGTGTGGTACAACTTATTAAAATAGCTAATGTACGTTTTACTGACTACAAAAAAACACAATCGGGGTTTTCTTGGCCCTACTGTAAAAACTCGGTGTTTTCTTTATGTGGTCTTTGATACGTGCTTTAGCTATTTAAAAAAAAAGTTATATCGCACTGTAACAGAGCCCCTCGTAAAATTTGGGGCCGTCTGTTCGACTATAGGGCTCTGTACGTTGAAATGAAGTTTTGGGGTGTATTATATGGGACAAAGGGTGTAACGATACACCCTTTTACACCCTTTTTTTCGAGAGTGCACAGCGACGCTTTTGATCGTTCACGTCGCCAATAGTGACTGAGTAGCGACCAGTGCGCCAATCACGTGAGGGGAAGCGCATGGCATGAGCCGTGCCGACAACGGCATCGCCGCAACGGCGCGTGACATCAGTGTGGCGTGTTGGCCTATTGGCGACGTGCGCGACCAAAAGCGTCGCTGTGGTCGGCCTTCCACGATTGGCCGAACGCTGACTATGACGTCGGAAAGGTTATTTATCATCGACGGAAATAAGAGGAATGAAAGAACTTTAATTTTGACGGTGTTGGCAGTGTTCCTTTGAGAGCGCAATGATTTCAAGCTTCCACCATGCTATTCACAAACACCAGCGAACTTGTTGTTTGCAAGGTAATGACGTGACAAGGGGGAACCATAGGAGGGCGCCACCGAAACATCTCGCCGCTAATAACAAATCCTCACCAGTCACCTGCATCGAGGGAGAGATTGCTCTGAGGCAATATCTGACAGCAAATTCTAATAATAATCCCCACTTCATTAAAAACAAATCTTTACAAATAGTTGATATTTAAAATATTGTCGCTCAATGTTACCCACATATGTTAACGAACATAGTTATCATGCTCTTTTTACTCACATAATAAATATAGTAATTTGATTTCGATCCCCCACAACCGCGAACTAAAACTAAAACAAAAAACAAAACTAACACAAAACCTCAAACTAAAACTAAAGCCCAAGCCAACTTTAAACCAACTCTCCCCCCCCCCCCCCCCCACAACCTCCACCACGTCGTCGTCGTCGTCGTCTTCTTTTCCCTCTTCTTCTCCTTCTTCTTCTTTTTTAGTGCCTCGGAAAAAAATGCTGCGCTGCAAAGCAAATGTCACGCACAAGAATTAGGCCGAAGCATTATGTTTTTTAACAAGAACATCGTGAAAGTCAGAAAATCATCGGAGTGTACGAGTACCGTTTTTGCTATGTTATTCTTTTCATATTGGAGCTCATTTTTCATCAAAGCTGTTCAACCTGACAAAACGCGAATCTATCATCCACATCCGCCGCAGTTCGGAAATGTTCCTCATTTCCGCAAAATTAAGCACTCCACGTGCTCCTAACCTGCCTTCACAACCAAAAACTTTAATGTACATAAAATATATAAAAAAAAATTCAGTTTGTCGGCTTCCTCACGAAGAGCTTGACAGAACCAATGGTTTCGACCTGCGTAGAGAACTCTGGAAATGACGAGGTTAGTTTTTTTAAATTTTATTTACTTAATGAGATGGCGGTATTGACCGATAAGAGCGACGAGGAACAAACCACTAAGCAAGAAAGAATGGGGCGTTTTGCCTGTAACCACTAAGTTGAGATTGGTATAAATTACTTCACTATAGCAATGAGCGGCATGTTTGAAGCGTTTCGAGCGCTTTTATGCTCTAAATATGAGCCAGTAAAAATAAAAAAATAAATTCAAAATCTAATTTTGAAAATCTAAAGTTACGCGTAACAACTAAAAGACATAAAAAAAGTGCGGTCCTTTTTGCTGGACATTTCATAAACCTCCAACGCACTGTTACGCTATGCCATCCTTTATTAGGGATAGCTTGAAATAACAAAATAATAAAAAAAAATAGTTTTGTAGTCACACATGCGCGATTCCGTAATACGCTCTAATAAAAGCGTGAGAGTGCACTTTCAGGCAGAAGACATATAGACCTTTCCAGCGGCAGTCTCGAACGAAGCGACCGGGCAAAAAATGATGAGTCACTGAGCTGTGGACGCATGCGCAGCGTCCGATATACCGCACAGCAGATCAACAGCGCATGCTTGGAAGGCGTTCCACAGCCCAGCAGACAAAGATGGCAGCGCGCAGGAGGCGATTTCTGCAATGGTCTATAGAAGCAATCAGGACGTTAAAAATGGAGGGAATGCAGGGAATGACACAGCGGATAATATAGATTTGAAGAAAAAGAAGTGCTGTGCGCAGGGGTATGAGCAAAATTCCCTCGATACATTAGAAAGTTTTAGAATAGGGGACCCAAACGCTTGGGTTCCCCTAGGAAATCGGGAGACCGAAACGCAACAAGGTTGCGGTCGACGGCTTATCGCAGCGCATTGCGCTTACGTTTCCTTTAACGTTTCCCGCTTGCAGCGCCAACGCGGCTAACGAGCGTAATAATAAAAAAAAAAAAAAAAAATAAAAATAATAATGAACGTAAAACATATGCGCTTACAAGTACTTTTTGTTTACAAATAATAGTTAAGGTAAATCTCAAGCAAGCCGGCTAAAACGAAAGGCAATCTAACATCAGTATAAATGTTGTTGGCGTCATTCAGCCAAAACAATCCAATCCGTATCGCGTTCTAATTTGGCGCTCGTTCTCGGATTATTTGGGCGTCCGAGTGCGCTTTGACCATGGGCGTACCAACCCGGGGGGGGGGGGGGGCAAGGGGGTGCTTGCCTCCCTCCCACCAATTCTCAGAGTGGGGGGGCAAGGCATGTGTTTTGCCGCCTCCCCCCCTCCCCCCCCTCCCCTCTGAAACAGCCGCCACTGGGCAGGGCAAGCACAAGCCGGCGGCGCCTAAGGGATACAGAGGGCACCGTCCCCCGGCCCTGGGGGGGTGGGGGGGGGGGGGGGGGGTCTGGTTTGCCCCCCACTCAAAAACAAGTTGGTACGCCACTGACTTTTACCGTCTGTCGCCGAAGATTTAGGCCTTCAGCTATGCCGAAACTGAGACTAACGCGAGCGAGCATACTCTGCGAGCAGCTGCTCTATTTAGATCTGAGCTGGAACTACTTTGAAGCCTTAAAATACTCGTTTCCAAGCTGCAGCTTGTGTGCCACGAACAAAATCCACTCGGAGCCATGGAGTAGCAATACGTTGCCATGTCAACGGTTACCGCCTCTCTTTAGGCTTAGGAACGGCCAGAATCAGGGACGATCTTTAAAATGGGGTGAGCCCGCCGCTCATTCTTTGTGACTTGAGTGAGATAAAGCGAAGCGAAAGCCGGTTGCACTATTTATTGGCACTGAAATGGGCTAATACTGCAACGGCCATGACGAATTTGCACCAAGCCAGCGGAAAGAGCGCCGCCATATTTGCCAACGCAACCCGGCCCCAAGCAAATGGGGGCCTCACGCTATTTCTCAAAATCTCCGGGTGGCGAGCGCCAACCCAAAACCTCAAACGGAGTTTGGGTTCTGCGCATGCGCAGTGAGCCCCTATTCCTTTGGGGCCTCCTATTCTAAAACTCTCTATTGCGGCAGCGGTGGCGTAACCAGACTGGCTGGTGATATTGGTCTGTTGTGAAATGTCATGATGATGATGTCCCTGCGCGCATAGCATTTCTTTTACAGCGAAGTTGTTTATGGCTAGGGTTCCGTGGATTTTTCATGTGCACCTACAAAAACTCGCAGCGCCCTCTCTTCGTCGTCGTTCCAAGCGCTTGGGTGCCTATTTCCTTCCGCTCTCCCGGGGTGGCGGTCCCGTTGCCATTTTCAATTTCAATTCTCTCGTCGTAATGGGGAGGCCGCGTATATAGTTCGGACTCCCGAAGAGCAACGCGCATACGAAGAGCAACGGCGGCAACGGCAACGAGAATGTCAGCGGCGGCGGCGGGCGGCAAACACCACCAATGAAGGTCGTGCACAAAACGCCAAGCGCATGCGGTAAACCAGACAAGACAATGAAAGTCGCGGGGCGGAGAACGCATCACAAAGACGCAGTTACCATGCTGCTAAATTGGACAACTTTGATGAAGCATACGCTAAATTCAAAATTGACTTTCTGGACATACAGTTTGAGTGTAGTTCTAGGGTGTCTGATCGGCCTGGTTCGAGAACGACTTGACCTACATCGGCAATGTTCGGGATCCTGCAAAGCGGACTCGTGCGCTGCAAGTGTGGTCGGTGACCACTTGCACTTTCTCGATGACCACCGATCAAGACAATAAATGTGTTCGTACCTTTGTTCAAAATTCGGTGTCACGTCTGTGTCGTGTGCTAGACAGCTTCACTGGTCATTCGCCTTCACAAAGTGGAATGGCTCATGATTTTTTTTTATATCTGACCAAACTTCGTCAATCGCTGGTACTTTGGTATCTCTCACCTTGATTGGTTGTCTCGTGTTCCGCAGGAAAGCGAACACGTACATTTTCTTTAAACTTGTGAAATGTCGTCCTATGCAGCAATCTCGTTGTCTGCGGAACACTTCTTAGTCTGTTATAGTTTTTTTTTTCTTCTTTTTTTTACGGGATGGCGAATAAGTATAACAAATGCCCTCTTTTAATGTGATGCAAACACAACTCTAAAGATGCGGCGAATTAACTAGTAATGAATCAGCGCGCGTGATTGTCGCGCGCTCATTCATCCCATTTTGTTCGAGCTTCGATATGCATAATTATACGGTTATAACATTTTTTTGTTTGTTTAAAAAGCGCTTTTCCGACAGGTGTCCAGCTCCAACTGTTTCCATCAGTACCTTCAAAACGTGTTGAGCCCGCCGCCACAGCCGAAGCGAACGTGATGGATGACGTGCACTGGGTAGGTGGTCTCAACGTTGGGCCTCTTTCGTTGGAACTCTCACTATTGTGTTAGCCGAGTGTGCCTTTGTATCGGACTGTATATTCAGCGACAATATAAAAAAACGCGGGACGTGATGAGCACGGAGCGTCTTATTATCGCTCCACAGAAGAAATAAGATTGCGGCACGAGAAAGCTACACGATTACCAGCAGAGGGTTCAATTAGGTGAGGGCTGTGCGCGATACTGCTCGGTGAATCGCGGTAATACTTAGGTTTAATCGAACCTTGATTGAGAGTACATTCTATGGTAAATGACTGCTGACAGAAATGAAAGGCGTGGCTCATTATCGCTAAAGGTATGCGGAGCGCAAATTCGTCTGCTTCCATTGTAGGCTCTGAATGAAAGATAGTGGGTAGACCTCGAGGCAGCTTGCTTTGAGGTATACCTAATATCCTTCAATCAGAGCCAATCAGAGCTCGGCGTCTTTCCGACGTCACCGCAACTCCTGCACAACAAGCAGACGACTTGCTCTCCGCATACGTTCCTCATCTTCGGCGGTGAAATGCTCGATGTTTCAAGGCGTACTGGCTTAATGTTACATACTTGACCTAAAGTTTGAATCTTTAAACACTGCTTGAGTGTAGTGAAACCTGTTATTGAAAGAAAGAAAGAAAGAAAAAACAAGAAAGAAAAAAAAGAAAGAAAGAAAGGTAAAACGCCGTGCTTTTTTGGAAACGTACGTATACGTGTCTCTGTTTCCGGCAGTGATAAAACTATCTCCACGCATTTTGAAACGATGTTCCGAAACCGGTGGCACATTGAGCCCGAGCCTTTATTTGACATTACAACACGTACTGTGAAGACACTGCCGGCTTGCGGTCGTGTATCACTACTGCGTGGTGCACGTTAAACACCCCAGGCTAGCGGTTGTACTGCACTGGCTAAATTTGTCATCTACAGCTGGGAGACAAGTCACCCATTGAGGCAGACAATTCGGCTGTAAGTTCTAGGCTGTATAAACATACTCACACCTCAAATGTTTTTAATTCGAAAGCATTAACTGTCCCATGGAGCGAACCGGCGTTATCAGCTTTTGAAGCAGCGCCAAACGGCACCTATACTCCCCTGTCCCAATGGAGCGGAGTGCAGCCGCGATCTGATGGATAGGCTCTCATTGGTTGCCGCGCGTCATCAAGGAACGAGGCTCCCATTGGCTCTCGAGCGGCGTAGTTCCAAGAAACGCCACCAGAGAAGCCCTCTCTATGGCGGCGCAGCGCTCGCAGCGGCCCGGCCGCCGGTACGAGGGAGCGATGGCCGCACAGCACGCTCGGGCAAACGCCGGAGAGGCTCGACGGCCGAGCTCAGCGCGGCGGCCACTTCACGAGAGCGCGCGCTCGGCCGTCGGCCGCTACCTCGGCAGTAGCGAAACGTGGCCGTCCACGCCACTGCGCCGCAGACGAACTAAGGGAGCGGAAGAACGACTTTCATGCTTTCGCATTCACGACTCATAAGAAGACATGCATAGGGGACCTGGGACGTTTTGTGAAGAAACTGTGTCTGACTATTCAATAAACTTAGATCTAATTGCGAAAAAAGATAAATGCTTCGTAACGTATTAAAAAAATGTTTTTTTTTTGCAGGCATTTGGATTTTTAATATGTTTCGAGTGATACGTTGAGGGAAATACATTGATTTCTAAAGTCACTGACAATAAAATAACCTAAGTTTTGCTCCACATCCAATGAGATCCCGAGATTTGTTTATTGGAATGCCAAAGAAGAAATCAGAAAGCAAAATGCGTGAACCTAAAAACATTTTTTTTACCCTACATTTTTTGGTATGCTGTCAGTGAGTGTATTAATTTCGCGAATAATAATTTTGACCGAGGAATTTATTCCGTCCTAATGTTTTTCGTGCGGTTTGCAATATACCCATTGCTAAATCGCCCAAGCATTAAGGCTGGTTCACAGATCTGCGTCAGTTGCGTTCGCATGCAGCCGAAACGACCGTAACGACACAGTCACCGAAACAAGTGTTCGCGGTACGCAGCATGGGCAAGCGACGCAAGAAATAGCTTCGCGAAGCAATCCATGAGTCTCGGTGGTTGCGGTGTTTCGGTCGTGGCGGTCCTTTCGGTTGCATGCGAACGCAACCGTTGCTAATGCACCCGCTCACGTTCCCCGTATAAAAGATTCAAAGTAAATAACCAAAATTCGGCGTTGACGAGCGCGCGAGCAAGATGCCATTTTGTTTTAGACATTTGCTTTACAACAGTTATTGCTGCAGACGCCAGCACGAGCAGCGCGTAATCCTACCCAGAATTCTCCTTGACGCTTGAGTAATACAGCAACAACGACAGAGGCCAAAGTGAGCAATTCGGTGACTTTATAAAATATAGTTTTACACGCCAGGAGAAGCTAGTGCTTTGGTCGTATTATACTTTTTATAGCGGTGACCTTGCCGTAGTAGTTTGTGTAGTTTTTGCTATACTGTAGAGCTCTTTGCTCGCTGCAGTGTATTCAAAACACCATCTATTCTAGTGTGTGAGAATTTCCGCCATCTATTTTTTGCGCTTGTATTGTACAGACTTGTTGACACGAAGCATTCAAGCTGCGGTCAAAAAAAAACTATTTTTAACGCTTCTCATGAAAATGTATTTCAGTGTTTAGAATAATCAGCATGTTGATTACATATCACTATAATACTAATCTGTTTTGTGAAAAACAAATGCTTAAAGATGGATTTTTTTTTATGTGTTTGAATTTCAAGATCTCAAAGAAAGTGATGGTTTCTCTCCATCTTTTGTTTGTTTGAATGGGAAGAAATATTTTTTTCAATATCGTATTTTGTTAGCAATTTATATTAAAACAAATATTCAAAATGCGATAAAATAAAATTTAGAAACTAAAAATAAATACAAATAAAACACTTTACTGCCATTGTAGTTTTCATCGCATGAAAACTGTCAGAAAGTACCTTCTTCTTTACTCAAGCTACATGACCTGAAAGAGTCTTTCGAAAATAAACAACGCAGCGCCTCCCATCTTTTTTTCCGGCTCACTACGGCAATCCGATGTGTGGCGCGTGAAGGAGTAGTCCCCAATATGCGGAGCGGTTCACGATTTTTAAGCGTTTCGCGACTTTAGAACGCAGATAAAGCAGGGCGATATAACAAAACAGGGTGCGTATCGACTTTCTGGTGTGTTCGCTCTGTGTTTTGTTGCGGTCTGAACTCAGAGTGGTTAGAGAGAACGAATATAGACCGACACGCGGAGCGGCTCTGTTTACCAACACGGCCGGAAGGCCGCGCATGCGCGGTAGCTATGTGGGCAAAAGCGGCCCGGCTCTCCGTGTTTTCGTCATTGCGTTGTGTGGCGTGCGCTCGTTGTTGACGTTGTAGGGACGCTTCTAGCTTTATTTGTGAGTCGTATTTTTTGACAACGTATATCGTATGCTATGCCCGACTATTTGAGCTCGCTGCCCGAGCCTGAACGGCAGCGGTATCGAAACAAACTGTGCGTGAACGGCGTTGCCTACGAGGATCCGTACGCCGTAAACAAGGCCTGCTGGACTTCCGACGTGAAGTCGCTGCCACCGAAATTGACGGCTCATGTCGTCGTTTATTTATTTTTTTTCGCCAAGCCAGTTGACGGCCGACACGGTGCAGGCGTACCAGTCTCTCGAGGCCTACGATAACTTCGAGTCGGTTTCCGCACTGCCGGCGGGATCAGCAGACAGGGGGTCTGCGGAAGTGTATTCATTAATAAATAAATACACACAGCGTCTTGAAGTCAAGGTATGACCACAAGGCATGAAAAGCAGTAACGCGTTTTCCGTTCTGCAGTCTTGGCGGTAACACGTTACAAGTAACAGCGTTACCAGGGGTGCGTTACTTTTTTCAGTAACGTAGTAACCTACTCGTTACTTTTTCGACACAGTAACGGGAAACTTACTTACGTTACTATTTCAAGTAACGTAGTTACGTTGGTCGTTACTACTTTCCAAGTCTTAAAAAAATTACACATCAATTTTTTCCGTGTTTTTAGGCGTCAAGCCATGTTTTTCTTTGCGTTTTTTCTCGGGAGTATTTAGGTGAAACCGTAAAAAGAGATAAAGTAATTATGCTCAGTTTCTGCATGAACATAATGTTTTTTTTTATATATATGAGCTTATACATACCCGATCGTCAAAACCGTAAAACGTGTTAAATAATAATTTAAAAAGTAACGCAGAAGTAACTTGCGTTACTTTTTATCGGTAGCGGTAACGTGTTCCTTTTATTTTTAGGTAACTAGCTCAGTAACGCGTACCTTTTATTTGCAAGTAACGAGTAACGTATTTCGTTACTTTTTTTTTCGGTAACGCCTACATCACTGCCCTTCTGTTGCCGATCCGCTTCTGCTAGGTAGCACGTGCGTAGCGAGCCTTGGACGAGCGCTTGGCCGGTGCTTTGTGCTCGAACACCGTGGAAACAAAATCCGGGGGGTCTCGATCAGACAACGGTTTCCCTGCACATAAGCAAGCCTCGGGACGGAGATTGAAATGGAAGCCGCACTTGCCTTCAAGAAAGTGCTTGCCGCACAAACGGTCGTTCGCACGAGGCGACCATTCTTTTCGATCCACGGATATTATCCACCTTCTAGGCCTTTCAGAGTCTGCCGGGAACTTGTGGGAACTCACTCCGCTACTTTCCTTGTACATTTAGGTGCAATTAACGGCAACACAGCTTCGCGGCATGCTGAAATGCTATGACGCCCATGCGAAACGTGCGCGCTTTTGCCCACACCACCCGGCTCCGGCGCGATCGCAGCGCCGCCGCAACTCCGTGACGTCAAGCCCGCGTGTCGGTCTATACACGAACTCATCTCTGTGACGTCACGGCGCGGTGGTGGCGCGTCGGTCGCACTTCCGGTCTGGGGCTGTGGGCAGAAGTCCCCATGCCAGACGTGCATTCCTGCGTTGTTTTGAAAGGAACCAGACAAAAACCTGCCTTCTCGTCAAAACGCCGCGCCTGGGGCCGTACCAAAAGTGTCGAGAAAGGTTTGAAGCTCAGTTTTCACGTGCTCGGTTCGTCCGAGAATCTGGATATGTGCCGTGAAAAGGGAAAAGCAGACGCCGTCGGACAACGATTGCTTGGGCGGTAAGCACTTTGGGTTGAATTCACGGATACTTGTGGTCATCAGATTTATTTGTTTTGTTCCAACATGAACGCCAGAAAACCGTCAAGTTGCGCGGACCATCTGCGGACTACGTTCAGTGCGTCTTCAAGTTCAAACGGCCGCCTGATTGTTCGAACTGTCGTCTGCTCTTTCAAACGTTTATGCTCGTCGTCTGCTCTCTTAGACGACGCCGGTCCGTAGACCAAATGTTGGCCCGGTACTTGCGATAAGTGCAGGCCTCAAAAGACTTAAATTTGAAGGTTGGTAAGCAGGCTCGATGAAAACAGTAGATACAAGGAGATGTTGATCATTGTTACCAGTGACCCTCACCGACTTGTTATGCCTAATTCAGTTGGTCCGATTCTGGTTGCGATTTTCAGTATCGACGTCGACCATCTCAGCTACGGCTCACGCTTTTGCAGCCCGAGCGGCGTCGCGACTGAAAATTCCGAGAAATCTCATCATGCGAATCAGGCTTTAGCGTACATTCTGCGGCGTCCACGCGGAATGAATCGCCACATGTCACATTATTCACGCGAAGTTTTGCGGTGTAACGCTCGAGCCTCGGTAATTTCGCTGACGCCGCTCAAGACAGTCATACATCGCCTGGAAGACGTAGAACCAACAATTCGAACGCGAAAAAGGGCAGGGGGACTCACACTGACGCCGACAACATCGCATTTCAATGGTGTGTTTATGGGCGACGGCGAGTTTCTTGCCCACACCCCCATCGCGCATGCGCGGCGCCGGTGGCGTCCGCTAGGGGCGCTCCGTTCGCTCCGGTTTGTTTGTAAACATGAGTTGGTGTATAGGCCACTTCCAGGATGTATATGTACGTGCTGAAGTCGGTCCGACCGTACACCCGAACGCGCCGCGCGGTGCGGTGTGGATTTGACGAGAGGACTTGTGGGGTTTTGCGGAAAGGTCTATTGAACACCTTACTACGCGTCGTTACAACTTTTACAAAAAGAAAAAAAAAAAAAAGAAGCGGATTGCCATAAAAAAGGTTGTGCTTGTGTCGACGCATAAAAATCCACATACATTAAGGTGGAGGTGCATAAAAGATTAGACTCTTAGATAATCTGAAGTGCTCACTTTCTATAAAAGTACTTGGGGGAGTCATTCTCATTCGCCGCAGTCTACAAAAAGATATGAAAGAAAGACTTGAAAATATGCTTAGTCCTAAAAAAATACAAAAAAAAAGGTTTGCTTTGTTTACTTGGAAGTTTTGGTTATTGGTCTCCTCGTGATTCAGTGCGCTACTGTCGCATTCCTGTAAACGTTGCATCTCTCAGTCTCTCCGGTAATATTTCTGCGTAGTTGCTTTCCAGCAAGCCGGCTAATTGAATTCACATTCGGCGCGCCTAGCAACACCACCCAGTATAACGAAAACTTGTGGACTAGCATTTCGGCGTCATGACAGAGAGATCGAGGGCAGACACTGGATAGGGACAGAGTCAGTGTTCGACTGAGCCTCAAGTTAAGACCTTTTTTTTTTTTTTCATGTAGTCGTCGCCACCTTGAATTATGGAATTTCCCGTATGGGGGAAAAAACATTATTTTAACCTCGCCACGTCAACTATAGAAGGGGTTAACGATTTTATCGCGATTGTTTTACCTTCATCAGTGTTCGACTGAGACTCGTGTTAGGCCTTTTTTCTTTTTCATGTAGTCGTCGCCACCTTGAATTATGGAATTTCCCGTATGGGGGGAAAAACATTATTTTAACCTCGCCACGTGCAACTATAGAAGGGGTTAACGATTTTATCGCGATTCTTTTACCTTCATGTTTTACATCTCCTATACTCTTTTACTCGATCCAGGTTGTAATATCTCGCTTTATGTTCGTCGTCCATACCGGATGTGTAAACTACGTGGCTGGGGACGAGGGTAGACAGAAGAGGTCCCACGACTGGTGCCCATGCGCGCAAGAACGTGCAGCTTGCGTGTGAACATAGCTTTGCCAAGCCTGCAATTGCACGGGCTTGTCCGCACGAGTAGAGAAATGGCGGCGGCCAGTCGCCTCGCTTGCAATCGTCTATAGAAATTTGCAAACATGGCGCCCCGACTGGTGCCCCATGCGTGCACCACGTGCAGCGTGCGCGTGATCTTAGGTATGACAAGCCATTCGCGACTCCAGCAAAACGGACGCCACCAAGCGGGAAAACCGGGAACCAGCCGGTCCAGGTCGCTCCGCGCCCCTCCGTGTCTCTGGCGGCTTTCGCGGACACGTGTTGTCGGCGCGGTGGCGAACAATGTAATTTGACGAAGGTCCGAAAATTTCTTTAATTTGCCCGAGTGTTCATTAGTGTGGTGAAGCTTCAGTAGATTGTTTCCTTCCATCACGTGTTTGAAAGCCCGTTTACTCCATCCACAACTCACGGTCGCGTGCTTTCGATTTCTTAGATGGGGAGGAATCACGGAAAAACGTTTTGATTTCTTGTCTGTCTCGAATCACATTCAAAGTGACGACTACTTGGTAACTGATAAGTGGTTTCTTTATAAGGATGTAGAACAGTGGACTCAGGACGACAGACGAGGTGTTTCACTGGAGGGAACACCAATGTTGCAGTCAAGTGAATAGGAAGGTTCGAGAGCTGTTTTTCTGGTTGTGTTCAATTAGCTTCAAGTTTGAGCCACCCACGCCGGTCGGTGCGTTGGCTATTCATCTTGGCTGCTTTTCGCCGAAAAAGCCTCTGGACCACACTGAAGGAGTTGTTCTGATTTCGCAATTACTTGATTCAGGAAAACCTGCTTGCTGCATATGATTAATGAGGGAAATTATCTGCTTTCAAAAGGTGGGGGACGAGTCTCAGAAAGTTAGGAGCCGTCACGGCATTATGATATATCGCGCCTCCAATATTTATATTATACCCCCGTCGAAGCCAGCAGCAATATACGTCTACATTGCTCAACTTGACTGGCCCCAAAAAATACTCATTTTCTTCGTTCAGGGTTTGAAGTCAAGTTCAATGGAGAGAGGTTCTGCCTGAATTTCCGATGAAGACTCTCTTCAGTTTGGCCGCATTCGTCTCCGTGCTACCGGCTAGAACCATTTGGCTAAGTTTAAGTAGTATCTCTCTGTCTGTCAAATACGCTTTTATTCAGCAGTTCACCTAATAGCTAGTCAACTAAGCAGATATTTCAACCCGAAGAATATACTAATATCGCTTTAGTGGGACATAGTACGTAATATAATGCATAACCCGCTCGTCAAAATGACATCTCGATTGCTACTAAAACCTGAATTAAAATACGAGTATCAGCTGCTTAGTGGGGCGCCAGCGGGTTAACATGCTCCTTGGCTCAAGAAGCGCTTGCTTAATTTTGGTAATTTTCCTGCAGCCTGTGTTGTTGACCGAGCAGACGACTGGAGCTGTTTCTTAAACGCGGATAAGCACAAAAGCTCGATTTCGCGGACAGAGAAGTCACATGGTCGAAGGATGCGAGTTAGCTGAAAATTACTCTTGGTGGAAAATTCTGTAGTCATCGCCGCTTTCCTTAGATGATCAAAACTGATTAGAGTCTATTACCGTCTCTCCAGAGCCCATAGTTTCGGTTTTGAACGAAATCTCCGAAACGAAAGTTTGACATGAAAAGAACAAAAAACACCGGGAAAACAAAACTATGCTCTGCAAGTTTATGTGCACCGGCTACACTTAGCCGTCTCAGTTCAAAATTCAAATACTTATAAAATTGGGCATTAAACAAGAGAAATTCTGTTAAATTGAATGCGCCACCCGTTCAGGCGGCCCGGCCGAGCCGACGCGACCTGGACCCAGCCGCCATGTTTGTTTGGTGGTGTCGCCCCCTATAGGTCGCTGGAGTCGCGAATAGCCTCCTATATAATGACAAAGCCTGGTAGATCGCCACGAGAAACGGCCGCCGAAATGGAAAAGGTGGAGCAGCAGACAACGGACGAGAGGAGAGCCACGTGACTAACGCCCCGCTGCGGCGAGACGCCGAAACACACTTCTCCCGAGCGAACAAGTGTGTTTCGGATCCCCGCCGTTGCAGAAGTTGTGCGCTGACGTCCAGGTTCCCCAAGAAATGGCTCCTTGATGCTCTGTGCTACCAGATCCTCACGCTCCAAATCTGCGACCGGGCACTCTATAGCGGGTTTCACATACAGCGATTCCGCGGCCAAAATCGCTGCCGCTAGCGGCGCGGCGACACGGATCGCGAGGTTTCACTTCACATGAGCGTTTTCTGCCGTTGCGATGGCCAATTTTGCTTGCAGCTTGCAGATGCGCTCTGTCGGTTACAGCGGCTTCTAACAACAATTTTATTGCCTTAGTTTTCAATTTACCTTTTAATTTCACCTTAATAAAACAAAACAAAAAATCGTTTAAAATTCTAAATAAAATTTATTCTTATTTGCCTATGTTTTTTTTTCAAACTTGGTTGTTGCGGAGGATGAAACCTCGAATCATCCTCGGCAGCATCACGGGCAGCGCCTTCCTTTGATGTAATGACTCCAACTGTTAGGGCCGACCCGAACCTCCTGGACGGCGTTGAAATAGTTGGTATTTCCGAAATGGGGTATGTGCCTTACTGGTGTGACGGTCTGTGTTGGAAAAGACGCGTCAATGTCGCTCAGTTCTTCTTCTTTTGTTTTTCTCACTAGAGCTCGCACAAGCCGCTTCCGATTAGCGTCTCTTGCGCTCGCTACAGTTGGTACTCGGGCGAGGAAAGTAAAAAAGAGCCGCGTAAATAAACAAATTCCGAGGAAGGTGACAGCAACCCCCCTCCTCCATAATCTCCTGAACAGTTCCGACGTGACTGCTGAAGCAAAGAAGTTTTATAGACCCGCCGGAAAAAAAGAAACCACAACCAGTCGCTTGCGTGCTTTCTCTGCCTTGTCGTCTGCTTCAGAACGTGAAAACGCCGCCTCCTATGCGCCAGCTTTCCCGCAATGTTTCACCTCCTGTCACGTAATTTACCTCCGCGCTGTGAGTGGCCAGCGTAGAAGCTTCCGCTCTGCCGTGGTGAAAAATTTCCAACTATGTGGAACCGCGCCGCTCAGCCACTGCGGCTGGCCAGAGCGCCGCGACGGCAGAAATCACGCCGCTCCAGGGCCAAAACCGCCGTATGTGAAACCCGCTTATGGCTGCGTCGTCGAACTGCCAGGCCAGTGTTGGACAAAATACTCGATAAAAGTAATTAAGTTAAGTTACTAAATACCTGCTTCATAAAGTATTTAAAATACTACTCAAGTTACTTTCCCTGTAAAGTATCTTGAGTAGAGTACAAATACTTAGAAATGTAATTCAGTTACTTTTGAAGATACTTCCGCATTGCGTAATTTAAATCGACGTCAGTGACAAACACAATTATACGGTTGCGCAAATCCGGTTTACCAGAGTGGTTTATTTGCGCGAACCAACACAAAACAAAAAAAAAGAACATCGTAAGGCTATTTAATGCAGTCCAACTATAAGGATCAGGATATTGTCACGAATGACAAAATGATGAGGCGGCGAATAACTGAAGAAACTAAACCTATAATGTGGCGAACTTATGCCCAAAACAAAATAGAAGTAAGTTAGCGTCGCAGGCGTCGATGTCGGCGGAACAGCAGGATCGAGCGCTGGACGAGACTGGCACCGAACCAAAAAAATAAAAAAATTGGCTTGCTTTCTCAACAGGTGACCGGTCGCTTATTCGGCCTCGCGCTCGCTCGGCGACGGGCGTGGCAATATCACTGATACACGTTACAAAACATTTCTGGGACATAAATAAAGAGGTCGCTTTAGCTATTAGCCCCGTGCGCGACCGAAAGCGTCGCTGTGGTCGGCCTTCCACGATTGGCCGAACGCTGACTATGACGTCGGAAAGGGGATTTTCATCGACGGAAATAAGAGGAATGAAAGAACTTTAATTTTGACGGTGTTGGCAGTGTTCTTTTGAGAGCGCAATGATTTCAAGCTTCCACCATGCTAATAACAAACACCATCGAACTTGTTGTTTGCAAGGTAATGACGTCACAAAGGGGAACCACAGGAGGGCGCCACCAAAACTTCTCGCCGCTAATAGGGAGTATTCACTGGCGGCCATATCTGTGTGCGCGGCTGCAGAGCGCGTGCTGACGTCGAGCTTCCGCAGTTCTTTTGCAACGTGCATCCCGCACCAGCAACATTACCGGTCCTAGCAGGCTATTAATGTGAGCTCGTTTCGAGCATGCGCTCTAAATAATGACCTCAAATATGGCGTCCAGTGAATACCCCCTATAGTGACATCGCTGAATATCACGTCCTGCGGCGCACCTTAGACGCAGCGTTTAACTACAATCCATATTCCCTATATGGGGAGTTTACTATAAACGAACTTGGGATACGGATATGAGTGAACGGATAACGAAGAGAACCCACATAAAAGCCATCGGCAGTGGTCGCACCTTCTTCAAGTTGGTTGCGTTCAGAAAGGCACTCAGCGTTGGGGGGGCACTTTTGTTGGGATTTCGAGAGATCATCACACTTTTAGTTCGTTTCCTGTCCTGTTCTCCGCTTATCAATGTTCGCGAAAGCAATAAGAGACGGACTGACGACAAAAATAAAATAAACAAAAGGAAGCCTAGACGTTTTGCGGTAGGGGGGTCAAAAATACAACAAGTAAAACAAAAATGTCTTCTTTTTGTCCTATCCACTTCTCTTCTTTTTTGTTTTTTTATTAGTTATTTTCTTGACAGTCAAGTCTGCATTGTTGTCGTAGCTCGTTTCCCGGTCTGCGCCGCGCCTCAGTGTCCAATCCTAACTTCCGTGAAACCACCCCTTTTGTTTGAGGATTTTTTGGGAGAATCTCTGGAAACAAAAAGCGCCTTTGGGAAGGCGAGGGGAAAAACTTCATTGCACGAACTTCGGGGTGAAATATGAGTCACAATCGTCACAAAAGCGATCTTTTCAAGAGCTCAATATAAGTCACCGTAGCTTATCGGAGCTAGCAACAGGATTTGGTTGCTCGAAAGAATGTTCACGTTTCCTCGTGCCACGCCCACGCCACTTCATACCGAAAAACTCGGAAAATGGCGGAATGTCAAAAATGTATTTGAGATAATGAGTACAAGATACTCAGAAATGTATTTAAGATAGAGTATTAAATACTCTCGATTAAAAGTATTTGCAAGATACCAAGATACTTCAAAAAGTATTTAAGATACAGTATCTTGAGTAGAGTATTTGAGATAGGCACAAGTCTGTGCCAGGCTTTGTGAGTAGAGAGGAGGCTAGGGGAAAGCTTACAATTGCACGGGCTTTACCCGGACGCTCAGAGACATGGCGGCGGTCAGTCGCCCTGCCCTCAATCGTCTTTTGGCGGCGAGAAGTTTTGGGTGGCGCCCTCCAATGGTGGTCCCACCTGACGTCATTACTTTGCGAACAACAAGTTCGTAGGTGTTTGTGATTAGCATGGTGAAAGCTTGAAATGATGGCGCTTTGAAACCAACACTGCCAACACCCTCAAAATAGAAGTTCTTACTTTCTCTTATTTCCATTGATGAAAAATCCTTTGCTTTCATCGTAGTCAGCATTCGGCCAATCGCGAGAAGGCCGGCTACAGCGACGCTTTCGATCGCTCACCTCGCCAATACTCCACCTAACAAATGTCTGCAGTAAAAACAAAGGAACAGGCGGGTGGGCCTATACTCTGTTTCATACTTGGTGTGCAACGCTGTCAAAGCTACTGGCGCGAGCATGGGACTTGATCTCGTTGATCATTTGCACGCGTTCTCGCGCAAACAAAACCTATAGATGAAGCCACGCGCTCGCGCCAGTAGCTTTGACAGCGTTGCACGCTAAGTATGAAACAGAGTATAGCTCAGCAGAATGCTTTTGTTTGTACGAGAACGCGCGCATGGGAGGCGCTTTCCAAAGTATAAAGCGCTCGTGTCCATGCCTTTGTCCGCACTGCAGATGTTATAGTGAGATAAAGTACGGTCAATGCGTCGAAGGACACTTGGAATCGGGTTCGGGCCCATATTGTCCCGGACGAAGGCAACGAGATGATGAATAATGAACGAAAATAAAGGGTTAAACGGCGAACTTGTGCCAGAAGTAAAATATAATGTAAATAAAAGACGAATAAAAGAACCACCGTCGAGAAAGCAGCAGCGAGCGTCGAGTGTCATGGTGACAGCTGGCTTGAGCGAGAGCGATGAGAGTGAGTGAGTGGGAAAGACCGCGCTTTGCTCCATATCTGCTATACACGGTCTCTCGAGTACTCGACCTCTAAAGTTCAGGAGTGAGCTAGAGCGAGACTGATTATACTCCGTTTCACCTTATGTTGTACCGCAGCGAAGGCTAGAAGCGCGAGCTCATAGCGTTGGCAGCTGCAATTGGTGCACGAGATTGTGCCGCCAAGATGTGCCCTAGAGCAAGGGGCTCGCGCTTGTAGCCTTTCTTGCGGTACAACACAAGGTGAAACAGAGTAGAGGCAAGGTCATTTTGGCCTCCTTATCTTTGACACTCGGGGTAAGAATAAGCACAAATCTTCTAGATGTATTATGGAGAAGCGTTCCTTCTCGGTCATGCCCGCGGCATTACTACCCCCTTTAAAAGTGTATCGCCCCGAAGCAACCTTAAACAAACTAACACGAAGCTACATCTAAATAACAGCAATCAGTAAAACTGCGGAGTCGTCTGAACTATAAATAGTCCTCAGTCCTATCGAGCATAAAACGGCTTGAGACACCACCTCGGGTTGCGGCTGGCGACGTCCTGACGACCGTGTTCCGTCTGGAAGCACCTCGTAGTTCAGTTTTTCGAGGCGATGTAGAACTTTGTACAGTTCGAAGTAGCGCTTCAAGAGCTTCTCCCTGAGGCCGCAGCGTCGTATCGGTGTCCGCACCCACACTCTGTCTCCCGGTTCTAAACGAACGTCTCGTCGGCGGAGGTTGCACCGGCTATCGTCGACACGTTGTTGACCTTGAATCAGACATGTACGAGTTACTAAAGAAAGGTAATTAAGTTAAGCTACCGAATATTGGCCTCGAAAGTAATTCGAGTAGAGTAGAAATTACTCAAATGGCAAGTAATTGAGTAAATTACTAACTACCGTAAAAAATAGCGGAATTACTTTTGAAGTTACTTTTATATTTTTTTTATGGTAACAAAAGATACACTAGTTTTTGACCCGTCGGCGTGAGTGAAATTTTGGTGCTGTTATTGTAGCAGCGTGGCATACAACGGGTGAATCCACCCATTGAAACCATGAGTAAACACCCGCCTAAACGTCTCGTGCTAACCCGAAAATTTCTAAACGCCGGGTGGCGTACAATGCGCATTGATGCGGCCGGAAAACTGGGGAGAACTACAGGAACCAGCATGCACCACGGCAGCGGTGGCGTCGCGCAACTCCTGGTGAGATCGGTCTATTGTTTTTACATTTTTATTTCTTGGTCAATGATGTACTGCAGATGTATCATTTCTAATTTGAGGTTTAGCACTGCCAGAGCTTGATTTTGCAGACAGTGTTTGCTTGTTTACAGTGTTGCGTAAAGTACATCTAAAAAGTATACTTGAAGTAAAGTACAAGGTAAGTGAGGGATTATTTACTTCATTCATTCATTCATTCATTGTTTATTTTTTGTGCTCATGAACAGCTTTCGCCTTTTTAATGATGCACAAATAACATACAGCAAAAAGGAAGAATAATTCTACAGATTGACAAGAGAAAACTTGAATGCTACAAAATATGGGTTATTATTTATAGATTTGTAAGAGAAAACTTCAACGCTGCGAGAGATGGTTTAAAAACGTGAATGCAGAAAGCATCGCAAGTATTATAAAAGCTCTGAATGCGTGTCATGGCGCAGGTTTGGAAGAACTGATTGACATAAAATAGAAAATAAAATCGCAATAATCTTTTCGGAACATGAATATTTATCGCTTAAGTTAGGTCAGGGCAATCAATGACTCCGTGAAGGCACTTGAACATAAATATGAAATCTCTGTCGCGTCGTCTGGCCCTCAAAGTAGAACAATTGCATCGTTCTAAAAGTCTTCTATATTCAAACTAAACAGTGTGACCGGCATACTGGTCGTAAAAAATTCGAAAGAAATGTTTCTGGACATTTTCAATCGACTCTTGGTGCTTACGCCTAATAAAAATCCACACAACAGAGGAAAACTCCAGCTTAGCCTTAATCAATGAAAAGTATAACTGCATAATACAGGCTGACATGGAAAACTCGCGTGCAATTCTGGATATGACACCAAACGTACGGAAAGAGGCGTTGACAGTGTTATTGACATGTATATTAAATAACAAAGAAGAGTCTATATAAACTCCAAGATCACGAGTGCAATCCACCCTTTACAATGGTGCATTGCCCAGTTGGTAACAGAAATGAAAAAGCCTTAGCTTCTTAGCAAATGACATAACAACAGTCTTAGTGGGATTAAGTGTCCAAAAGTGTCTAATAAGTGACAGTCCAATAGTGTACAGGTTATGCGGCGTACATGCCATATTGGATATCCATTGGCTCCAACAGTTCAACATTGGATAGTTTATGCCGGCGTATATCCAATATTGGAAAGCTATTGGCTTTGATAGTTCAATATTGGACAGCTTATGCCGGTGTATAGCCAATATGAGAAAGCCAGTGGCTCCGACAGTACAATACTGGACAGCTTATGCCGACGTATATCTAATATTGGAAAGCTATTAGCTTTGACAGTCCAACGTTGACAAGCCAATGCCAACGTATCACCAATATTGGAAACCCATTGCCTTTGATAGTCTATTATTGGCCAATGTGATTCCATTATTGGGAAACATATGGCTCAGTTGGGCCCTTGTTGGGCCAGTCTTTGCCACATCAAATTCAATGTTGGCCCAATACTGTGTGATGCCTGGGGTACGCCACAGACAGTTTCTGCAGACTGTTTCTTGTATAATGTATTACAGCGTAACCGCCGTTTAAGCGGTGCGGGCCTGAGCAGCGTAAGTGAACCACCGGCGTCGATCCTTTCAGGCACCCTGTGAGGAGAGAACAGTCCGGGCGTCGCGGTTGGCCAAGTGGAGCGGCCTCGTCGTGGTGTTGCTGCTTGGTCGGACCCAACTGGTCCGCCTCAGGAGCCGTCCCAAAGGTGGACCATACTGGACGCTGTTGGACCTCGCTTACACAGTAAACCCATCTTATACGTCTTATTAAAACATAGTGACGGCCTTCTGCAAACTTAACGGCATCCTGTGTTCACACAGAAAAGCCGTGACGGTTATAGATTTGACCACCCATTCGCGACCGGTGCGTAAATGAACAAATCCTCAACAAGAAGCAGTGGTGAAGATCGGAGAACAAATGATGTACAGTACATTGAAGGGAGGCCGTCTGGGCGTGCTGCTCGCAATACTGTTTATTGGAATCATCTAATTTTGAGAAAGAACGTTATTCCAGTCACTCACACCCAGACTTGTGCCTATCTCAAATACTCTACTCAAGATACTGTATTTTAAATACTTTTTGGAGTATCTTGGTATCTTGCAAATACTTTTGATCGAGAGTATTTGATACTCTATTTTAATTACAATTCCGAGTATCTTGTATTCATTATCTCAAATACATTTTTGACATTCCGTCATTTTCCGAGTTTTTTGGTATGAAGTGGCGTGGGCGTGGCACGAGCAAACGTGTCAGAGTTTTTCGGTGTGAAGTGGCGTGGGCGTGGCACGAGCAAACGTGAACATTCTTTTGAGCAACCAAATCCTGTTGCTAGCTCGTGAAAAAAAACATCGCTTTTTTGCCGATTGTGAGTCATATCTCAGCCAAAAGTTCGTACAATGAAGGTTTTCCCCTCGCCTTCCCAAATGCGTCTTTTGTTTCCTAGAGTTTCCCCCGAAAAATCCTCAAACAGAAGGGGTGGTTTTACGGAAGTTAGGATTGCCACACTGAGGCGCAGCGCAGATCGGAAAACGACCTACGACAAAAATGCAGACTTGAGTGTCAAGAAAATAAAATAAAAAAAAAAAAAAAAATTGGAAGTGGACAAAAAAAATACATTTTTGTTTTGCTTGTTGTATATTTGACCCCCCTACGGCAAAACGTTGTTTATTTTCTTTTTGTCGTCAATCCGTCACTTTTTGCTCTCGCGAACACAGTTTGTAAGCGAACATTGATAAGCAGAGAACAGGACAGGAAACGAACTAAAAGCTGGATGACCTCTCCAAATTCCAACAAAGTGTCCCCCAACGCTGAGTGCCTTTCTGAACGGAACCTACTTGAAGAAGGTGCGACCACTGCCGTGCATTGACTCATATCCGTATCCCAAGTTCGTTTATAGTGAACACCTCATATAGACGTTTGCAAGCATGGCGTCCCGGCTGGTGCCCCACCCGTGCAAGCACGTGCAGCATGCGGGTCTAGGCCAACTCGTCGAAAGCCAACTCGTCGACGGCCAACTCGTCGGCGGCCCATTCGTCGAATAGGCCCATTCGTCATAGGGCAACTCGTCGAAGGAAAACTTGTCGAAGAGGCCGACTGGTCGCCGCTTTTTTAAAGCCAAATATATAATTTGTGACTCTAATTTTAAAGCAAATACTGTCCTATAATAGTCCGTGTTCTGTCTTTCGTAAAAAAAAAAAAAAATGTATCAGCAGGCGCTTCTTAAAAAATTGACCTCCAGTCTGCTCTTTCTTGTCGAAGGTTACAACTTGCCGCTTTCGCCACTTTCGCGGTGCAGTCGCGGTGCAGTCGCGGTGCACGGTCACTATGTCGCTCGTGTATCAATGGGGCGCGTGTTAACCTACCCTGCCGATTAGTTGACGCCGCTTCGCAGCGACACTCTGCGGCGACTCATTACAATATAAGTAAGGCTCCGTGTTTTCGGATAAATCCGAAAAACTCCGAAGAACACCCGCCAGTAAAATTTGGTCAATTCGGATTTATCCGATAAACTCCGAATTTATAAATTAAAAAGTCAACAGCGTTTTTTTTTTGTTTTTTTTTTTACAATTTGGGCAGCGCAGGGAAATGGTCCTAGGAAAATGCCACCATAATTATATTTCAAATCTCGGACTGTTGTAAAAAGGGGTCTTACTAGTCTCGTCAAGGTTCATTCAGGGCAACAGGTCATTGTACAATCGGGTTACGACAAAAGCCACTCTTTTGGTTTCCTTTTGGGTCATGAGATTTGTGATTTAGAGAAAGGAGAGGTTATGTTTTTGTAACAGTGAAAGCTATGCACCATAGAGATTGTATAAAAAAGGGAAGAGGGGCAGTTGGAACTTCTCTATTACCTCCTTAACCCCTCCACCTCCCGCGAGCGCGGGCTAGATTGACGTAATAGGATGGGATGACTACGAGCTTCCTAGCGACTACCTCCGGGAGTTTATTGATTTTAAGGTATCGGCGTTTATCGAAGCAACACTTGTGTGCGACTTTTGTCGTGGGACAAATTAGTATTGCCAATGGCAATGGCACCAACGCCAAATTCAACCGAAGAAATTTTAATTGATACAACCGCGTTTTATTTTTATCTCGCATACGTTTACATCCGGTTAATATTAATTTATTTATTTTAATACGAAACATAGCGAAATTAAAATCCGAATTTTGAAAAATTGGGAATCAAACAGATATAGACTCCGATTACATCTGAATCTTCGGCAAAAAATAAGCTCCGAAAAACACCATCGAATTTGACGAAAAATAAACTCCGAAAACACGGAACCCTAAATATAAGTAATAAAGAAACGTAACAAAAGGACGATCATGTCGATCATGGGATGACACAATTTTCAACTTGTCTAAAGTTTCTCTTCTATCTTTGCCCTCTTGTAATTTTTCTTTCAATCTTGTGAAGATTGAAAGAAGTGAAGAAAGTAAAGATAAAAAGGAACCACGAACCTTTACCTCAAACCGTCATTCAACCCATTCGACGAATCGCCCTTCGACCGATTACCCCTTTCGACAGGTTGCCCTTCGACAGATTGCCCTAATACGAATTGCCCTATTCGACGAATTGGCCTTCGACGAGTTGGCCGTCGACGAGTTGGCTTTCGACGAGTTGGCCGGATCCCGCAGCATGCACGTGAAGATAGCCTTGGCAGGCCTGGAATTCCACGTGCTTGGCTCACACGAGGAAGAGCATGGCGGCCGCCAGATGCCCTGTTTGCAATCGTATCCCAAGTTCGTTTATAGTGAACTCCCCATATAGGGAATATGAATTGTAGTTAAACGATGCGTCTAAGGTGCTCCGAAGGACGTGATATTCAGCGATGTCACTATAGCTAAAGCGACCTCTTTACATCTGTCCCAGAAATTTTTTGTAACATGTATCAGTGATATCACCACGCGCGTCTCCGTGCGAGCGCGAGGCCGAATGGTTACCGCGCTTGGCTCTCACGCAGAGCCTCCGGGTTCGATTCCCAGGGAGCGGACTCCTCTTTTATTTATTCTTTCAACTTGGCATTCTCGTAAGTTCGAGAACCTTGTCGTGTGATCGAGTTGCGAATATTCTATGCGCGGAACGTTCCACGCCGAATGTTTCAGAAACCCACGCGGGTACGGAAGGTGCTCCGCGTGGCGCTAGAGAAAGCTTGCGCTGGGAAACGCCTTGGTTCAATCCCCATTGCCCCCGCCAGTTTCGATCTGAACGAGTTTCGTACAGACACGCGTTCGTGTAGTCACAACTGGGTGATGCGCGTTAAAACCACCAGGTTAGCGGTTGTACTGCATTGGTTAAATTTCTCATCTACAGTTATAAGCGACGGGTCACCCATTGAGGCGTACCAACATCAAGGCTGTATAAACATACAAAAGCAAGCGAATTATTTTTTTTAAAATTTGTTTGGTCCGGAGTTAATTTCGTCTTAGCGCTCGATCCTGCTGTTTTGCCGACATCGACGCCTGCGACGCTAGCCTTTCTCTCTTTTGTTTTTGGCACAAGTTCGCCCCCATTAGACGTTTGGTTTCTTCAGTTATTCACCGCCTCATCATTCGTCATTCGTGACAATATTCTGCTCCTTGCAGATGGACTGCATAAAATAGCCCTACAATTTTTTTTGTGTGTTTTTGCGTGATAATAAACCATTCTGGTAACCCAGATTTGCGGAGCTGTATAATTGTCGTTGTCACTGACGTTGATACAAATTAGGCAATGCGGAAGTATCTTGAAAAGTAATTGAGTTACATTTCTAAGTATTTGTACTCTACTCAAGATACTTTACAGTGAAAGTAACTTGAGTAGTATTTTAAATACTTTATGAAGCAGGTATTTAGTAACATAACTTAAATACTTTTATCGAGTATTTTGTCCAACACTGCTCACACCTAAATAAGGACAGAACCCGGATTGTTCCAGAGCATGGTGGGTTGGAATGGGAGGAGTGACAACAGCGCAGGCGAGAATAGTCCCGCGATTCAAGCCTGCGGATGGTAATCTAGCTATAGAGAGAGTTTCCGAGAAAAAAGAACCGCGGTTTTCGGCCCAGGTAAATAAGCAATGCATCGCAGAAAGCTCAAACTCCGTGTGGTTGTGACGCTAGCGATTGAGATAGAACGGGAATGTTTCAAAACATAAGGTTACCTGGATCAAAAAAGGATTGAGGGAAAATTAAATTTTTTTATGAGCCGACGTCCACCTAAGCATGATATCGTCAAAACAAGTACTGACATTGTGGACGCTCATTGCATTTATAGTAGTGAAAAACACTTATCAGCAAGAAAGAAGATAATGTTTTATTTCTTTGTAGAAATAAATGAACTGCGCAAAGGACGAGGACACAGGTAGAAACGAGTACGACACACGGAGCGCAGTTGTCTTGCTGACAAGTTTTTGTTTTCTTCGCTGAAATATATGTTACAGGCACACACAATGTGATTTTTTGTTTTAACGATATCAGGCTTAGGTGGGCGTTGGCTCATAGAGAATTTTTGTTTTTCTCAATTCTCCTTTAATCCAGGTGACGTCATGTTTTCAAACTTTCGCTTTCTATGTCAACCACTAGTGTCACGTTCTCACGAAGTTTGAGCTTTCTGCGAGCGCGAAGTTTATTGAGCACTCCGGGAGTTCTCCGGGAAGCTAACAAGAAGTGGCGGTTTGATAATTTTATTACAATCTGCAGCTGTGTTGTTCACCTGAAAATGAAAACCTGAAGGCCCTTATCTAACTTTTTAATCTATCTTGCCTGCTCCGTTTTAGTTAAAACACACACACACACACAATAAAGAAAAAAACATCAACAGGATTTTGCCGTTATGGCGCGGCTGCCAGCCTACAGATGTTGATACAGCGATGTCTCGTTAATACGTTCCGTGTGTGCCGCTATGGCGCCACCGTCTCTCGTGACATCAGCGCCTTATGTGGTCGGTTTAAGAACTAATGGTATGTTCCCATGAGGAAGCGGTGGCTTACGGGAGTGCGGGATTGGCTTTGCGTCGTGCTTTTGTAACTCAGCGGAATATATGAAACTGTGATATATATAAATAAATAAATAAATAAATATATATATATATATATATATATATATATAAAGTGTCAGGCTAGGCAATCAGTTTTCTGATGGAAACCACCTGTTTGTTTTTGTGGAAGAGGGGATGATTGACGCTGTGGCAACCAGAGGGTTGGCAAAGACGCATGGTGAAATGTTTCGCGCAGGTTATTATATAACGACCATTTGCATTGTTGTTTCTTCGTTTAAGCTTGACGTTTTACCCAAGGAAGGTTTTGTGCTTGTGAGATTCGAAACTGCAGAGTTCCGAATCTCGTTGCGGTGAGCGATGTGGGACGGCTGAAATGATCCACGGAAACTCCGTAACCGTGGCGCGAATCGCACTCGCAAAGCCATGCGTGTATGACTAGGACAATGCGGGATCGCGCTGGTGATTTTGTCAACACCTGCGCCCTGAGCCTGGGTAGCGCAATCATTGCGGCCGTCGTCAAGAGCGAAATAAAATCAACGAGCTCCCTGATTTCTGATTCCCGCTTCTTGATTTGTATAATTTCTTTTTAAAGAATAAGGTTCAGATGTCTTAGACGGCAGAGAAAGAATGGGTGGACCTCACATATTTAGGGGGTTTTAAGAAAAATTTCAGACATTTGTTTTTTAATAAATTGCCGCAGCCAAGTTAACCGTCTCGCCGTGAGGTTTTCTTTAATTTTTTTTTATTTAGAAATATTGTGGTAATCTATAGGCAGGATGGTGGGTTTCATTTCGTTCCCCACGAAGTAGGTGCTTCAGGACATTTAGCTTCTCCGTTCACAGACGACCACTAGGCTTTGTACCGAAACGGTGGCCGGTGCAAACTACAGGCTAATCTGCATCGAAAAGACTAGGCTAGAAAAAAAAAAAAGAAGAAGAAGACGCGAGCGGAGCTTACGCGGCAGGTGACACCGTGGAACCGCTGCGTTCGTCGCCAACTCTCCGCCGGCTCCACCTCCTACGGCTTGCCCGGAAATCGCTTGAATTTCACAACGATGCATTTATTCAGCCGTCAGTGGCGTACCAACTTGTTTTTGAGTGGGAGGGGGGGGGGGGGGCATCCCTTGGGCGCCGCCGGCCAATGTTTGTCCTGCCCAGTGGTGGCTGTTTTGGAGGGAGGGGGGGGGGGGGGGGGGTCATAGGACATGCCTTGCAAAACAAAGCATAAAACACTCTGAGAACTGGGGGGCCAAGCGCCCCCCTTGCCCCCCCGGTTGGTACGCCCATGTCAGCCATTGAGGCAGTCGTACACGCAACAAAACAATCATCGGATAATTTTGGTTTTGTCCGAAATGCTGTGGACGACATATCTAGGCTTGGGAAACGCTGACTCGTCCGCCAAAACGAAGCGCCAGGAACATTTCAATAGTTCCTATTTAAACCGGCGAATAGTGCCACAGGTTTTTTTAAAATTATTATTAGCGCATAGAGGGCATATGGACACCTCCGTTTCTCCCCAAAAGCGTCTGTTATTTGAGTAGTCTATATTGACGAGACAAAAATGCACGTATTTATTCTGCTTATTCATGGAAGATGTTGACTATATAGAGGAACATTCATATTTATGGCGTTCGTATTACCGAGACATGGATGTGTAGTGACGCTGAGGAATAAAGCGCGTCATCTTTCTTGGCCGAGTTATAGAACGTGCTACTAAATGCTTTGAGAAAACAAAAAGGTACCGATGTCGGGGCTGTCAGTGACATTTTAAGCTGTCAGTAATTCTACGAACAAAACTATCATTGAACAAGTTGGGCTTGAAATGTTCTGGAGGTGTGATCAAAGCAACAGCTGGGGAAATATAAAGAGTCTTTCTCACAAGCTGTTAGATGTAACTGAACGTCTACGCTTCGTCATCTTTGTTTCGTCGAACTTTATGCAGCATGTTCAAGAAGCAGATTATTATTTTTCTTCATTTCTCTATATTGCGGAGACAGCGAGTGTCAAATGGTTATTACCACATAGCAAGCTGATATTAGGAGTAGACCACAACCTGTGGCTATGGCTGGCAACCAAATGAAGTAAGAGTGCCGTTCAACCGGAAAACTCCCTTGGTGGCGCATTTCGCGAGTTCTTCTTGTTTGTTGCTCATAGTTGACTGAGGAATGTAGGAGGGTAGCGATTTCCTTGTTTAGTCGGTTGATAACAGTGGTCTTTTTATTACAGATTCTAGTTTTAGGGTCGGCCGTCTTGACTTCTGTGAACGCTTACTATATGCTCTGGGAAGACGAGCCGACGGAGTTCGTAAAAAAATCGACTCTCGAGGAGATCTCAGCTGAGTTTGCCATGGCAATTTCTCTCGTAAGTTGTTTGTGATGTATTTTAAAGAGGAGGGGGGAAGGAAAGGTGGGGGGCTGTATCTGGGTTAATGAGATAATTTTCTATTAAAAGTGCCTTCGAAATCATGCTAATTAATAGATGTCCAAGCTTAAGATTCAAATTATTAAATTAAGCTTGCTCCCGTTCCCTGTGGGAGAGCATGGTGTGCATTAACCTCACGCAGCTAAACTTGCCAACGGGAGTTAATTAAGAAATGGGGTTTTAAAACGTATAGCAATTATATCACTAATGCTAATCAGAAGAAGTTTCTGATTGAATACAACGTGAAGACTACGGCCAAAACAAAAAAGGAGAGGTTTTTATTTTTGTTGCTTTCCATTCGTACACTCTAAGACATTTAGAACCTCTGCTCTCCCGCAGAGTACTTTGGAGACCCAATCGCTGCAATGAGCGGAAGGCGCCCAGCAAATAACGGGCCTGATAATATGCCTACCCTAGAGGCCAAGAAACGATCTGTGCTGGGGCGCTGACGAGCACAATGAAACCCCACGCTCAGTGCCAGAGCGCAGACAATTTTTCTTAGGTTTAAACACATCATCAGCCCCGTCATTCGCCAAGCTCCCTCCGTTGATTGCAGTGATTGGCTCTCCGGAGGGCTTTTCGGGGAAGCAGACGCTCCAGATTTCTTAGAGTGTAGAAAAAGACATGTCAACAAAGGAGACAGTACAGTCACCAACGTTATAGAACCCTCAGTTGGGAAACCCGCCGTTGAAACCTGGGCCGCTGGCGTCCACCGAGACCGAGCTAAATACGACAACAGCGCCACTCTGTATCATTTGTCTAACTGTGGTCACCTTGAGCTTTTAGAAAGCATGTTTTTGCGTAAAAACCAACGGAAAAAACTCTTTTTGTTGTAACGTTTATTGGAGTTTAGCACAAAATGATGGGCGCGTGTTGTTTTCTAAAATATTTAATTTGCAAGTGTTGCAGTACAATTAATATTGTTTTTATACAACCGTGCCTTAGCGGTGAGTTCAGGTAGCGCGTCCCGAGCTAGGCGCATATTAACCTCAGAAGTATTGCGCGGCGCGTCCGCTTGGGAGTCGGGGGTGGCACCCCTGAAGCCCTTTCCACAGTATCTGTTCTGGCCCCAAAATGGCCGATTAAAACCAAAATGGAAGTCACGTGCAGTTCCTCGAGTGGCCGCTGTGGGAGAAATGGCGGCGTTGTGATCGCCATTAGCTCGGTTCTGGAGGACGGGTCGATGCCACTTTTTCAGAGCAGTCTCTATGGCAGTTTCCCAACTGAGTGGTTTAGTAACGTTGACAGTCACTGACTTCTTATAGAATGTGGGGTACGGCAACCAATGAGATTGCAGCACTAGGCTGTAGGAACGCCAAACAACGAATCACGAAGCAGGAAGCGTGATCCTAAGAAGTCACACCCTGCATTTCAGAAGCTGTTATTGCGGCTACGGTATATGGTAAATTCCAGACTTGGATATTAAAAGGACACCCTTAATGGACTCGTTTCCAGTGGAGTGAGCTAAGCTAAACACTTCGAATATAAGGCATTCTATCAACTCGGTCGAACGCTGACGATTTCTTTGGAATTATATTTGGCTTCCGCAGGTCATCTTAGCAGTACTGTGTTGGAGCCGGATTTCGCGAACCCTGGGTTCTTCGGGGTTTTCCTGCGGAATTCTTGGTCTGCTGGCCACGAGTACGATCACAGACTCCATCCTTTTAGTGCGGCAACTTTTCCAGCAACAGGCAAGTAGGGTCGAATAAAATGTATACGTTTTCACGGTCGCTGCAGGAAGCAACGACCCAACGTATTGTGCCGCCATTTTTGAACAGATAAGATGTTGATTTATGCGCTGTCGCTCCTTTTCGGCCACTATCGGTAAAATAGTATTAATTGGAGCTTGGGAATTGGGTGCCTGAAAAGGGAAGAGCTACATATGTACCTTAATATTTCTAGAGGAGTTCAGAGGATGGTCTCATTCCTTCTATTCGAAAGCGGGTTTTAGCAACTCGTCTTTAAAGCTAAGCTACCGTTCCTAAAGTGAGCTTTAAAGCCCGATTCGAAGTGACCGCGCGAATTTCTAGTACCCATGTTGTTCTGAGAAAACACAAAAAGAATGCTGTTCGTTTTGCTCGCAATGTAGCATGCAGGAACTTGCCAATAAAAAAAGGCCCTAGGTTTTTTTTGTTGAAAATAAAGACCTGTTGTTGACAATAAAGACCACAGATAGTTTTTGGACATTCTTTCTTAACCATAGAGTGAATCACGCTGGATGTGATTAGCAGGACGACTCTCACTACTCATTCCGAGAAGGAGTAGTGAGAGTTGACCCAGGGATGCTGAGAGAGAAGCATTAAGAGGACCAGGTGACCGCTGAAAAGCAACTGAGTTCACCCATGTCCGCTTCCTACATTCTGTCCAGTTGGACCGAATTTAGATGTCCGACTTCAGCTAACCTGATTGTTCTCGGGTACTTTCAGGAGACCATTGTATGGCAAGCGGCGTTTGAGTACTCACGGGTTGCCCTAACCACGGCCGTAGCCGTCCTGATGTGCGGATGTTTCCTGGCTGCAGGGCTTCAAGACACCGTCTCCAGGAAATCATCGAAGTCACGGAAGGTGACGTAACCCAAACATGAGCCATGAGTATATAGACAAATTGTGAAGTGCTGAGACGTTGGATACTGGCTATCGTATGGGTATACTTCGAGCCATTAGTTTAGCTAAGCTTAAAAGTATCTGCATTTCATTCCACAAATATCTTTTGAACGCCGCAATTTTAACAATTAAAACCTTTGCGGTTCCAAAAAAAAAAAAAAAAAAGAAGAAAAAAGCAGCTTTGCTCAGGCGCGCGGACGTTCTAACATTTCTAAAGGACGGGAAAACGGTTCCTCTGGTTCTGCAGGGTGTTATCAAGCGCCACTTTAGCGTAAAAAAAGAAACATTCAAATAGATAAGACTGAACAGAGGGCCATGTAACTTTTCCTAAAGCTATATTTAGGCGGTGAAGTGATTATATTTTTATCTTGTGAGAGGACGTATTAAAAACAAAATGAAAAAAAAAAAAAAACACGCTGGAGGAAAATAGAAGCAAACCGTCAGAACCGTGTTTTTTTTTGCCCGGATGAATCAACTACGCATCGTAGAAAGCTCAAACTTTGTGAGAATGTGAAGTTAGCGGTTGGGACAGCACGCTAAACTTTGAGAACATGACGTTACTTCAGTCAAAAAATAATTGAGAAAAACAAAATTTACCTCTGAGCCTACGTTCACCTAAGCGTAATATCGTTAAAAAATAATATTGTGAACGCTTGTGGGATTTATGTCAGCTAGGAAGAGAATATTGTTTTATATATTGCTGACAAGTTCGTTTCGCTGAAATAGATGCTACAGGGGCCCACAATGTCATCTCTTGTTATGACGACATTAGGCTTAGGTGGACATCGGCTCACATAAGAAATTTAGTTTTTCTCAGTTATCCTTTGATCCACGTAACGTCATGAAGTGTCGTTACACTGAAGCGTAATATTTGTGTGGTTCGAAGCGAATCTAAAAAAAAGAAAAAAAAAAAGAAAAGCACAATCCTGTGGTGATGACTTTTTGTGACGATTTTACTAAAAGTCGCGAACAACTGAGAAGTATGATTATTTCGTTTCTTCCGAAAAATGCCAGTACCCGTTTGTTGTCGTATTCGCATATACGTACACGTTTGAGTACGTATAAAGGACTGTCTGTTTTTGACGTATTTTTTCTACGCGCGCGCTTTTGCTCAGAGAAAGTGCGAAAAAAAAAAAAAGAGATCGATGTAGTTTAGCCATGAATGGACTGGTTTGACACACACGATGAATTGGCCGTGTGATAAAAAAAAATATTTTCAGCCATTGTGCTATTTTGGCGTGAACCTTATAGACCGTACTATACGTAAAACAAACAAAAAAACAAAAAGCTGAGATTTTACGACAACAATTTTGTTGTTGAGGAAATAGCGCAGCGGCTCGACAAGTAGAACCTGTTACCAGTGTATAATATATTTTATTCGTGTACTATGTTTTTCTTCCAGGTTAAATTTGCAGACCGGGATGAAGATAATACGTCTACTTTTGGTAGACTCTGCTGCGTGCTGCTCATGCCGTAAATATGTTTTGAAAACATTATCTTAAAGGTGGTTGAAACAATGCCGGGGTTATAACAAGACTACAAAGCGCCCCCCCCAAAAAAAAAAAAAATAAATAAAAAGTAAATAAATATATTACACCGTTTTTTTAAAATGGTATATATATATAAAGTACTCATCGTAGAACACCCAGTTTTCGTCCAAATGTAGCGCTAACGGTCCGAACTAGATGCCAAAGTTTCAGAACAAACCGTTGTTTTTTAAATGAAAACTTAACGGCGGGTAAAAAGCGTAAATGGTAAAAAGGTTGGTGACAAAGCCCAGCAAATACATGAGGCCGAATGGCGCAAGCTGCCGAGAGCGAGGCTCCATTTTCCGATATAAGGTTTCAGAAAATCGCTGACTCACCTTCGAATAATATAAAGGTCAGTTCGTAAAACCTGGCATCTGGTATACCGTAGGCTAGTGCTACATTGGGGCTCAAACTGAGCGTTCGGTGATGAACACTTTGTTTTTGCGGCAAAAACATAATATACATTTTGTTTTTTGGAAAACGGGGAAAAAGAAGGGAAAGGGGGGGGGGGGCGGGAAGGACGCGCTGTGTAAAGGGTTATTCACACGATGCATCTTTTCAACGCGCCACAGTTTAGCGAAACCAAGATTTCGCGAAATCGACCTGTTCACACGTGGAGTTTGACGCGCGAAACCTGTGACGTATTGACTCACGAGAATTTCGCCAAACCTTGTCATATGCACCGGGAATACCAAGCGTTTCGCATCAAAATGATATGAAGTACGCACAGTGTGAAGAGACAGTCTGTTTTATTAATACCCCTCAATGAACTTCGTCAGATTCGGCTCGCTGGGTTTACTAGTCCTGCCAAACACGGGAAAGACCGCGAACGTCAAAGAACAGGCAGATGATCTCGAAGCATTTCGGACATTTTTGCACCGCTAATAAAGAGGTATCCCTACTCTGCTTGCACTCGTCGCGACTGTTGGTGAATCTGCACCGCGCCACCAACCCGTACTTTAGGCGCCGTTCACACACAGCAACCGAGTAGGACCAAGACTCGTCCGTCGCCCGTACGCACCACTTCTCCGCTTGTCGCTCGCCATGTTTGTTTGTTTTCTTGCGGCTTTGGCTCGGATACGGAATCGGCCGAAAATCAGACTCCTCCAAAAGCTCGCTCCTCCTCGAAGGTCGGACGTCATAGCGAAGTCGAGCGGCCATTGGCAGCGTCCGCGTTTCTCCTTCGGGTGATTGACAGGCCTCTGTGAGGTTTCAGCGAAAAATTGCTCCAGAAGCGAGGAACACGCGCCACTTTTTTCGGAGGCGCGCCACTTTTTCGGTCGCGTTCAGACGGGGAATCTGTTTCTCGAAACCTAGTTTCGCGACACAAGATTCGCCAACAAGATGCATCATGTGAATAGACCTTAACACAGATACACCAGCTTTCGTGTAATTTTGCGACGTAGAAACTGAAAGTACAAAATTAAAAACTGCTACTCACACTGCTGTGCACTATTATCTACATTATGTTGCGTTTTATTCTTGCTGTATGCTTTCCTATGCTATCGCATTTTAGCAGAATATCTTTTTGAATAGTATTACTTTACAAAAAACTATGGTGGGTTTGCGTTTGTCTCTTTCAAGTACAAAAAATTCACTTTATTATGACGTGCCAATTACGTTTGTTTATACAACTTGAATGTAAATATTTCGCTCCATTTATTTTCGTTGCCGAATTTGGTGTTAACGAAATATTTTTTTTTGTGCGTAATTTGTTCTGTTGTAAATGTTCTTAGTTCATGGCGCACTTTATATATAGCCTATGATAATGTGTACGAGCTATCACCACTTTTTTTTTCCTTTACCGCTGCCCTTTTTTTTTGTGAAGGGGGGACAAAAGAGCCACGTCAATCTGCTCAATCAGGCTCTATTCCCTCGGTTTCCCTCCCATTTTCACGTTAAAATTAGAAAATTAAACCATCTCGCATTTGAATTCGTTACAACATACAAAATACGAGGTGTTCGCTGCTAACACGCCGACGGAATTATCCGCGGAGTGGGCCCGAGCATGTTCAAAAGCGTGTTTGATTGGAACGTGCTATGCATGCTTCGAGCACGTCCGCAGAGGTTTTCGTACGACCAGTGTAACAAAATTTTCACCCGAGGAATGAGACCCGCCTCGAACACTGTCTGCAGGCTGTCTTTTGTACGGCGTACGAGCAGTGTGACAGCGGCTTTGGGCATTTCGTGTTCTTCGAGCGTGCGCGTGTAGTCAGAGCACGACAGAAGGCAAGGTGCACGTGACGGAGGACATGGGCATTCGAAACATGACGTCCCGCGCTTCTTGTCGCGCATGACTCGAGTCGCATCTGTCTGAAGCAAACCGAACACAAGGTTTACGCGACAAAAAAAAATTATAATATGGCGTTGCCAAGCCTATGCGGAGTGCAAGTTCGTCTGCTTCTTGCACAGGGGTTGCGACGGTGTCAAAACGCCGAGCTCTTATTGGCTGATCGAAAGAGAATAGTGGGTAGGCCTCGAGGCACCTAGCATTGAGGTCTACCCACTATCTTTTAATCAAAGCCAATCGGAGCTCAGCGTCGTTCTCACGTCACCGCGATTCCCGAGCAAGAAGCAGACGACTTGCTCTCCGTATAGTAACGAGTGATGAGTGATTGGATTTTGGTACCCTTCGCGTTTTAAAGTTCGGACAAACGCCATTCTTGACACCATTCTTTTTGTGGTCAGTATGCGATTTTTGTTTAGTTTTCCTTTTTCTTGTTTTGATCAAGCAGGGTTTGGCGTACGTGTTTGCAGGCTTCTAAAGATGAACCTAACCGGAGCCAAACCAACGGATGAAGTCCTTCCCCGACTGCGTGGTGCCCTCCGCTGCGGAGACATCGTCTACAGGCTACACTCATTACTGAGGTAAAAGAAGAAAAGAAACATTTTTACGAATATCTGTTCAGCGAACCAAACTACTTATTATTAGTATACTATGTCTGTCCCCTCTTGCTATCAGATATTTGTTATGCGACGTTCGACCGGAATGTGACATTTCTCGCCAATATATTTCTTAAAAAAAAAAAAAAAGCCTTTAAGCAACATTGGAGGTCGCTATTTTTTTCGGGGCACGAAGCGTCTGGTTGGATCCGAGTCCTCGGTGAACGCCGACACAGTGCTCGCGTGCAATAGATGCTCCGAGCTCGTGACCAAACAATGGCGGACTCATATAATTGGCGCAGCTGCTACTGGATGGCGCGTACTTTTGGAAATGTTTCAATTGCACCAAACGGCACCAGCAATATCAACATACAAAAAAACGGTTCTTCTTTGCAGTTTTTTTTTTCGATAAAATGTCACTCGCAATTCACATCGTGGGACTCGAAACAATAGTTCTGCGCTACCTTATCAACAAAAACAAGACCCACAAAAATGTGCGCACTCGTACTTTCGCCGGCAGGCACGCAGTTGGCCAGTCGTTACAATTAAGTCGTGATGCCACGTGACGTCACCACGACTCGATATGCCGTGACATCACACGACTATGTCGCGTGACGTCAGGTCACGTGGTGTCATGATATCGCGTGACGCCAGGACTGGACACGGTGACGCGCAACATCGCGGGATGACGTCGCGTGAAGTTCGGTTACGTGACGGAATGGTTTCACGTGACACCACACTCGACACAATGACGTCACGGAAAGTCCGATGCGTTCTAAATAGATGCAAGCGATCGCTCCTAACATGCTGCCTTCAATGCGTTGTACGACTTTGCTTTTGAGTAAATCGTGACAGCGTCGACATCTCCTTCGGGTTAGCAGTGCATGTCGCGCAGTCTACGTCAGGTATCTGAAGTCAATTGAAACGTACATATATTAATCTTCTTAACAAAAAGAAGAAAAAAATTGCACAGCCGTCAACCTTTTCCCTTCTGAACCTATAGTTACATTCACCGCTAAGCAGGCAAGGACGATGGAAGTTGGAAACAATCGCCTGCGCCTTCATCGCCCAAGCCCGCTTTTCGCACGGGAGTGTCCGTTGAGAGCGCCAGCAGGTGCGCGTGGAACGGTTGACTGGTTTAACGAGAATATAGCATCCACCTCCTGTCAACTTAAGCCGACGTCACACTGCAAATACGTCGTACAAAAGACAGTCTGCAAACACTGTCCGAGGCGTGTCTCTTCCTTGTACGAAGTCCTGACACATTGGTGATGCAAAACCTGTCAGTAAACGCTTTCAAAGAATACCTATTATGTAAATCGAATGTGCTTTGAACACGTTCGATGCGTGTCCTCAGAAATTCTGTCATAATTTCTGCAGCGCACGCTGCTGTGTACTTTGTATCACGCAGGAGCAGTCTGATTGAGGCGTTAGGAATAAACGGAGTATATACGGTTCGTGTAACTCGTCTCCGACCGGTGTGTTTACCGCGTCCAAAAAAGTGGTCCGTCGATTTCCACCCGATGACGTCATAGGAAAGTCACAGCAGCAGGAGAGTCGCAGCAGCTTCGATGGACACGTGACAGACGCCCGTTCTGCTGCGAGTTCGCCCTCCGACTGGACAGACCACGGAAGCTTCGGCAGCCAGAAAATGGGACACCGCAACGACGGCGACACTCGCGCTTTTTGCTCGTGATTTTTTTTTCCCCGGAACTTGCACGATTAACCGCCAGGATCGCGACGTCCGACAGCGCGACACTCCGGCTTTTGTGAGGTCATTCGTTGCCAGTTCGGGACCACTTTCGACGCATGCGCGGAAGGGGACGCCAAACACAACGGTTTGAGACGCGTTCCATGGCACCGTGGTATGAGTGGACGTAGAGTTGCTTAGCGATTCACTCTCCGAAGTAACGCGACATTTCTTCAATCAATCTTGCCGCTTCAAATGATTGTCGCTAGTGATCTGAAGTATTATTTGAAATCACGGGCAATTTCCTCGCTAAAGTTAGCGGGAAATACGGGAACGGACGGACAACCTTTTGGGATGAGGGGGTAGCGTTTAAAAAAGCATTTCATGCTTTACAAACCATCTGCAGGCTCTGTCTACGACGTGCTGCTCGTTCATGCGGTGACCCCGTCACATTGGTCATAGAAAAATCGTCAGCAGACATGTTGGAAGCACACATAAGTGTGGAGGAAACGTCCTTCGGACTTGTTTGATGTTTGTACCGCAGAGGATTCTCTCATAATGTCTGCGGAGAAACTCCGTGTTTTACGTGGTAAATTTTTGATGCCCGCAACCATTTCGAAGTAATATATATGTATAGGAAAATATACAAGCTCGATTATATTCACAAAGAGTGGTAGGCACTAAATGTGTCCTTCTCTCCATCTCGAGGTGCCGAGTTCAAACCCTGCCGTGGATTCGATTCTTTCTTTTAAATGCTACCCTATGGGCGTAACGCTTTTCGGTGTTGTTTATTCGTTACAGCCGGCTGTTACTTACGCCCAAACGTTACGTAACTCCACGAAAATTGACTCATAAAACAAATTCTGCGTTAAAAACGCCGAACGGTCATGTTCACACTAACAGTGTCCGGCAGTGTACTTTCCACTTCGATCAAATATATCGATTTGGACTGATAGTATGTGAAATAAATGAATAAAATAAATAAATTTGAAAACCCTTTGCAGCAAAAACGTGCAACGTCGAATAGACTTCATGGTGGCCCTGTGGCGTGTCCTGTGGATGGACGCCTTCCGCGTCGCCCTCTGCACCTTGGCCTACTTCGCCTGCCTCTTTGTCAAGGTCCCGCTGCTCGAGTGAGTCACGTACGCATTCGGACAACCGTCTCGCAAAATGATCACAGGAAAAATTAAGCTCGCTTTATCACGTTGACAAAGCCCGGGGAGCACAGATTGCTTGAGAGTGTGCTGGGTAGACACGGAGGCTGTATGTGTGTGCGTGTGTGACGTCATAAGATCGCATGGCTGGGACATCACACGACGTCATGATGTCACGTGGCACCAGTGTGCCGTATAATACCATGGCGTCACCAAGTCACGTGGCACCATGTGACGTCCCGCCGTCACGTGACATTATGGTGTTACATCACGCTAGCATGGCAGGTAATGTCACAGTCTTTCACGACGGTTTTTTTATGTCAGTTTTCTCTTCTCATCGAATTCGGCTGTAAGACGCATTGTGTGTTTAAAAGAAAATTCCGAATGACTCGTATCTCCAGAGCACTATATATGAGCCTATAAGGCATGTTTCACTTGTCTGAAAATACATAAGACAGTCGTTTTTGGGAGTAAATAGGCATGTTAACTTCCGTGCTAAAGTTGGAGGGGAAATTGACGTCCCGTGACCTCACGTCACCTGACAACGTCGCGTGACGTCAGGGTGTTTAGCCATGTTGTCACGTGATACCATGACGTCACGTAGTGTCGATTACGAATGAACAGACACATTTATGGGAGCGGGGGGTTGCGTTATAAATGCTGGATAATATATATATATATAGATATATTTGTCTTCCACAAACTATTTAGCTGTAGCAACCTTAGTTGACCCCACAGCAAAGATGACGTGGACGATTTGTGATTAGAGTTCATTACAGAATGAAAACGCCAGGACGCTTCTCTCAAACGTCTGGTTTCTAGCACGCGCTCTATGGCTTCAGTCGTGCTTTGATTGCGCGCGCGCGCGCTCATGGTGCGTAGGACGAGGAAGCATTGTAAAAGGCAGGAAGCTCGCGAGGGGCCTCGCAGACATTCTCACGTGGCCAGTAACTATTGTAGGAGGTAAAACAAAATGCAACAGAGCTTGCTGTTTGTTGTTTAAAAACTTTTAAGGGGACATGATAATGTAAAACGTGAACCAGGACCTTGATTATCTTCTTTCTTTGCGTTGTCCGGGTGTTTGTGTTAATACCCAGTGGTTTGCAGACAGGTGATCGACAGCTGCGACGGCACAGAGCGAATCATCTCGGCATTCTTGTTCTTGGTGGCGAGTGGGGCAGAATGTCTACTCACAATCTACCAGAACGAGATGGCCTGCATCTTGGGATGCCGGCTGAGGGCTGTACTTCAGGCAGCAATATTCAAGAAGGTTAGATTTTTTTTTTTCAGCGGTACTACTCCACCAGTTTCTAGGAAAAAAAAGTAGAAGGTGAGTATGCGAGGGAAAGGGGGGGGGGGCATAAGTAAACGGAATGCATTTCTGTAGGGCGATCCGTTTGCAGTTCCAGCTTCCGCAGCTAACAGAGCTTAGCGGCACCCCTTCCGAGTCAGTATGCCGAGCGGCAACGTCTGCTAAAGTTCTAGCGGAAGATCGTGAATTGTTTACCCAAGCGCTTCAAAATCATTCCTCGTTTTTTGCAATGTCTAATTTGAAGGAACAGCGTGCGGCAGTGAAATTTTGTTTTCTTTTAGAGAAAACAACATCGAAAACAACATCGACAAAATAGGACAGCTTACAAAGAAGATGCTACGAAGAAATCGCGGGTCTACGACTGGTTTTCTCGTTTCAAGGTTGGTGAATTATTGATCGACAACCAACCTCGTTCAGGGTGACCTTCGACCTCCTCAACCAATAAAAACATCGAGCAAATTCGGGCCTTGTTCAATCCAAGATCCTTCCTCCTGGTGAAACTGCTACATCAGGTCTTTTACCTTGGAGTTTTTCGAGGCTCGCGCAACTCAGTAAGGCAGCAACGGTCTGAATTGTGATAAATGGGAGAGTGGCGGTTTCGTCACGAAACTGCCCCAGCGCCAATCTTGCACATCGTTACTAAGCAAGAAGTAGTTGATTGCAGTTACAATTACTCTTGGTTGAAATGTATGCAATTAGGTTACTCAATCACTCGAGAGAAAAAGTAATTGATCGTTACTTGATAAAGTGACCGTTACTTCTGTGATTGCTTCAGATTTTAAGAACGACAGATTTTTCTGCCGCTTTCAAAAGGGTAGGTCTTTCGTACCGTCCGATATTGTCTTAGAATCACCCAATTAGAAACTCCTTATCTGCTTAATTCACCAATTTTGGTAACGATCTTCCTGTCGAAAATTTGGTTCGAGGATTCTTCTCAAGGAAACTTGTACAAAGGGCACCATTAGAAAGGGGAGGGGAAAAAAGTAACGGTGAGGAGTAATTTTAGTACTTTCAAAAGTAGTTGGATTACTTCTTCATAAATGTAATCAAATGATTACAAAATTATTTCTAAAAGTAATCAGTTACAAATTATTTGATTTCTTGTAGCGAGTGCCGCACAGGCCTGCCCAGCACACCCTGCCCTGTCAGTGCAACATGTTTTGAAGAAAATTGGCACGACACCGCCTCTACGCCCTCCCTATTCACCGGACCTCACCCCGTGTAACTTTTTTTTCTTCGCCCACACGAAAAAGGTCTCCCCCCAAAAACGTTTCGTGGATGTGGTGGAAGGTCCTTCAAATCAGACATTGCAAAAAAAAAAAAACGAGGAATGATTTTGAAGCGGCAAACTGGCTCGGAAGGGGTGCTGCTAAGCCCTGGTAGTGGTGGCAGCTGGCACTATGAACGTCCCGCACTTTAAAAATTCATCCCAGTTAATTTTGGGTACCCCCCCCCCCCCCCCCCCCCGAACCTATACTCCTTTTCACATCAAAGCGCGACCGTAGCCGAGGCTTAGCTACGATGGAGCCAATCAAGCAAGCGCCAACCAAAAGTGAGTCGTCGTGGAGCTCGTCGTCTTTGCGCGTTGGCTGCCACCGGCTAAACCAATCACGCGTATCGAATTACGCGTGATCCTGCTTGTCTTTAAATGCGACAGAATTAACTGTTCAATGAAGTGAAACGACGTCATCAGCTTTTGAAGCCGCACCAAGCGGCCCCTTCCCCTGTACCAATAGAGCGAAGCCTGTAGTCTGTAGCAGAAATGTGATGGATAGGCTCCCATTGGCTCGCGCGCGTCATAGTTTCAAGGAACGAGGTTCCCATTGGCTCTCGCGCGGCTTAGTTCCAAGGAACGCCACCAGGGAAGCCCTCTCCACGGCGGCGCAGCGCACGCAGCGCCGCCGGTAAGAGGTGCGGGCCTGTCCGCAGAGCCCGCACGGGCAAACTCCGGAGAGGCTGCACAGCCGAGCTCAGCGGGGCGCGGCCACCTCACTAAAGAGTACGCTTGGCCGTCGGCCTCTACCTCGGCCGTAGCGAAACATGGCCGTCCACACCAGTACGCCGCTGACGAACTAAGAGAGCGGAAGAACGACATTCATGCTTTCGCATTCACAACTCATAAGAAGTGCTTAGGCGTCCTCGGAATTTTTTTTTCTATGCGTGATTGGTTTAGCCCGTGATAGCAAACGTACAAAGACGACGAGCGCCGTGACGATGCACTTTTGCTGCTGTCTGATTGGTTCCATAGAATCGTGTGGCGATTGGTCAGTGATCGCACTTTTCAATCTTGCTGGGCTGGCGGCCCTCCAGGAGGGGGGCGGGAGAACTCCGTCGCCTGCGAGTGGAGCCTCCCGACTGCAAGCGAGGCAACTGACCGCCACCATGTCTCGGCTCGTGCGGGAAAGACCGTACAATTTCAAGATTCTCAAAGCTATGTGCATGCGCACGCTGTACGTGCTTGCACGCATGGGGTACCAGTCGGGGCACAGTGCTCACAATTGTCTATACATCTGTTCAATGTTACGTGGGTGGAAATAAAATGAATTAGTTTTATGAAAGAGGGTAAACTTTTAGAGATAGTTCAAATAAACCATGTGATGGGAATTAGTCCAGGGAAAGGGGGACTACAATTAAATACAAATAAAAGTAAGTATATTATTTTTGAATTAGGAAATAAGCAAGACTACAGTTTCATTAACGTAATGTACGAGGGCAAACATTGGAGCAGGTAGCAGAACAAACATTTTTGGGCGTCAGGCTTGCTGAGGATCCATCATGAATTTGCCATGTAAACAAACTAAAGGCTGATTTATCCCGGGTTACAGGATGCATTTATATAATACAAAATGTGATACCGACCTGGTTAAAACACACATTATATTATTTCTTATTTTACTCCAAAATTAGTTATGGTATTCTGGTCTGGGGAACGACGACAGCGGCGAATTATAATAAAACTATCCTTTTGCAAGAAAAGATCTTACGAATGTGTGAAAATTGTAAAGGGGATACCAGAAGTTTAAGGGCAAAACCACTCTTCATCAAATATAATATGCTTAAGGCAGGATCAAAGATATTACTTCAAACTTTTACTATGGATACATAAAAATAGACTTTACACCACACCAGCGAACAGCCTAAGTGCATATCCGATTAGAAATCCAAAGCGAAGGATGCCGGCCATAAGAACCAACTGTGGTCAACAAACTTTAATTTTTCAAACAACTAAAACTCTAAATAGAACGGTCCTCAACATTAACTTTAACAACACGTTTCCTGGTTTTAAAAGGGATTGTAGAAGTTTCTTGGTTGGCCGTGAAATCGCATTCTCATTTGGATAGTGTATTTCACCAAGAACATAATCACCAGGTATAGCTAATTTCAAAGATATATGTTTTCATTGTATTCCTTCATATGTACTTGCTTGTGATGCTGATATGTCGAAGGAACACAATATTTCATTCTAGTGTTTTGTTCGTTGTTACTGCTTTCGGCTTCTCATGACCAACACTTACTGACGTTTATAGTGTTTTTTTAGCAAATGAATGTAGTGTCTATTTTCCCTTGTTTTTTTGTTTTCTTTTTTAACTGTATAATGTTTTGTAGAATCTGTTAATATGTAACTACTTTGAGCTGCTGAACTTTAGGGGCAGAGGCTTGGTCAGGCACCACGCCTTTATCTCTGCCCCCTACGCGGCGAACTCGCGAAACAAATGAAGAAAAAACAAAAAAAAAAAACAACGCACTTGTACCGCCAGCCTAGTGTTTTTCTTACCTCAACATGGACTAACCACAGACTACAATCTCCCTGCGTTTGACCGCGCCTCGGCTACACACGCGCTCGTGCAGCGAGAATGTTAAATTAATCAAACGCAGGTCAAATGTACTAACTTGCGCTTCTAGCCTTTGCGGTTATACTTCGTTCACCCTTAAGCTGAGACTAGAAGATCCCCTTTAGCGCGAGCTCGCTGGCTTCCGCAGTGCTTTGGTTGCGCGTGCCTGCGCGTTCACACTCGTGTTAGTGAGGGCAGAAAGCTCGCGCTAAAGGCGGAGCTTCTAGTCTCAGCTTAAGGGGGAACGGAGTATTGTCCGGACTCCTGTGAGACAATTTTCGAACGGGTGAGGAGGAAATATGTGCGGCAGCATCCAACACCACCTAAAGCTAAACCTAAAGTCGGTGACGGGTTAAGAACCCAGTAGAGGCTTCTTCTCGAGAGCGAGCATTTTGCCTTCAGTAACACTTCATCGCACGCGGAGCCGAAATTTGGAGGAAAGCAACGAGCATGTGCTGGAGGCGTAGAGCAGAGGACAACGTGCGGTGGCGTCAGGGCACCGAGCTTTGTTTAAAAGGATTAGAGGGAAGACGCGAAGGCTGGCTGCCTCTGCCTCCAGCCACTGCTTCCCTCCAATCAGGGCGAAGAAGAGCGTCGTCTGCGCTTCGCGAGGGGCCTGGCGAGCGCTTGCAAGACCCTGCGTTTTGTTTTTTCTAATTTCCACCACCCAGATGACGTTGCTATCTCCGTCTGCGAGGGCGTCCATTTCGACGGGTCACGTGGTGTCCATACTGGGCGTAGACTGCACCCAGTTGTCGATGAGCGTCTACAATTTCCCACTGCCCTGCTGCGGCATTCTCTGCATGCCCGTTCTCCTCTACCTGCTGGCGATGAGAGTGGGCGCTGGAGTGACTCTTTGCTGCGCTGGATACCTCCTCTTTGTGTTTCTGGTTCCCATACCGATCTCGAGGATGCAGAATCTGCTCTGGGTGAGTACGTTTTTGAGTGCTTTTGTTACTGAACTCTCAGGATCAGAGCCCCGGGTACGTCAGAGCGTCGAGCTCTGATTGGAAGGATTAGGGGGTAGTCGCAAAGGCTAGTATACCTTTGTCTCTACTCACTGTATGTTTCCGATCAAGGCGAAGAAGACCGCCGTCTGCTTCTTGTGCAGTGTTTCACGTTCGAACGCAGGATGGTGGCATTCGAACTCGTTCGAACAGTGAGTCGAGACAAATGCAGCTAGCCTTTGCACCTGCCCTTTAATCTTTCCAATCAGAGCTCGGCGCTCTGACATCACTACATGGTCCAATCTCCCTTTCTCAGTTTCTCTCCGTATAATAATGCGGAGCGCATGTTCGTCTGCTTCTTTTGCGGTGTTGTGGTGACGTCAGAACCCATAGCTCTGATTGGCTCTGATTTAAGTACAGTAAGTAGACCTCAAGGCAGCTTGCTTTGAGGTCTACTCACTAGCCTTCAATCAGAACCAATCAGAGCTCGGCGTTCTGACGCCAGCACAACCCCTGCAAAAGATGCAGACGAACTACCGCTCCGCGGTCGGCTGCCACCAGAATAGCGTTTCAATTATATGGGTAATTTTTCGCGTTTTGTGCACAAGTATGGCGACCACTTTACAACAACCAGAGACATCAATCCGACTCCGTTTACCTCAAATCGACGTTCACTCAGAGCATTTGGTTAGACATGTACAACATAAAAGACTAATTTGCCGAGGCCGTTTATGCTGTGATGCTAAGCTCAGATTGGTCAGAGGCACCTTATTTCTAGAAAAGGTATAGACCAGGGGATTATTTATTTCCTCACACCGAGCAATGTGGACTTTGCCAAACCGACTCCCGCACAGCCGACTTAAACTGCCTCGTAGGTTGGGTCTTTTATATTGTTGAAGACTGTACTTTGGCGTTTCATTCGTTCAATGACAGCGACGCCAGATGAGAGCCCGTGGCGAGCGACTCAAGATGACCTCGGACCTTCTGTCTTCGGTGCGCCTCGTGAAAATGTACGCCTGGGAAGGCGCCTACCAGGAGAAGCTGCTGCGCGCTAGAGACGTGGAGATGAAGCCGCTCTTCTGGGTCAACGTACTGGACGGTCTCATTGACTCCATATACAGTGCCTCGAGCTCTGTGGTATGTCACGCATCATCGGCATATTTATTAAGCTTGGTTTACACATTTGTCTTTGAGCATGTCCGAGTGCGTTGCAGCGGTTTGTGCTTTCGACTGGCGCATAATATACTCCATTTTGCCACACTTCCTAGCGACCACAAACTAGTACACAGACCACAAACTAGTACACACACACATATTAAAAGCGCAATGTCACAGTGCCTTTACGGCAGTCGACTGCTATAGCTAATGATAGCACACGTACGGAAAAATGACGAATCTTGTGACGCCACACATTTGTGGCTGATTACTTGATCCCAGTTCGATCCCCATTCTTTCCCGTTTAGATTTGGATGAGCGCCGTACCGGCGTGCGGTCGTGTATCACTACTGCGTTTCGCACGTGAAAGACCCCAGGCTATCGGTTGTACCGTTCTGGCTAAATTGCTCATCTACAGCTCAGGGACACCGAGTCGCCCGTTGAAGCAGACTAAGTTCAGTCTGTATACACATGCACGCACCAATTTACTTACTTGGTCCCATCAGCTTGCGGCGCCGGCAGCACTCGATCATGAGGTTAAACAAAGTATAGACTGAAGGTTTTGCAGTATTCGCGAGATAAAATTTAGTAATGCACACACTATCTATGGGGAATGGTGACTTATAACATTGCTAAAATTATTTCAAGCTTATATAGTGAAAACATTAAAGCCGTTTAAAACTCCCTGTAACGCCGAATTAGAGTGCAGCTCTTGAGGAGGAGGAGGGAAGGGTACTGAGGGGAGCGTATACCCCTCCTCACCTCCTCATCCTGCCTGCTACTCCGAGCGGCGTCGGCGTAACCGTGAGGTCACGTGACCTCACGGGGGTCACATGACCTCACGGGGTCACGTGACTTCACGGGGGTCGCGTGACTTCACGGGGGTCACGTCCCCGTGACTATAGTCGAGTACTACAATCCGTTTCACTTAAAGTCCGGCCGATGTGGTATTTGCGGGTTTCCGATTACCAAAAAAAAATCAATCACGCAAAAAAAAAAAAGAAAGAACAAAATTGCAGGATCACGTGGGTTTAGTGTGCGTGAATCGTTTAGTCATTGGGGAGTTTTAGCAAACCGTCACCGTGTTTCGCGTACCACACTGCCCAAAATTGCCTGGGCGCGCGCTCAAAAGCAGGATTCATTAGCTAAACACCAACAAAGTGTTTACAAATAAGCCCGCTTTGCCAACACCAGGTGTGGAGACTGCACTTGCGCAGAAACCAAATTCGGGAGGAGTGAATCGTCTGCGCATGCGCAGTGCCGACAGCAGCGCCACCGCAGTGGCGTGACGTCTGTGAGTCGAGTTGTTCTATAGCAAACGCACGAAGACGACGAGCGCCGTTACGATGTATACGCTTGGCTCTGCTTGATTGGCCCAATTTGATCGTAGCGTCGGCTGCCGCCGGACCTAAAGGGCCTCTGACACGCCAAAAAAAAAATTTTTTTTTTTCATGCTAGGCGTTGAAATGGCATATCAGGACATTACAAAAAAATTGTTTCACTATAGAGTAGCGTCGTTTTTTTTTATAAAAAAATAGAAATATGACGTCCAATTCAAAGTTCCCGCCGTGCACTGTGACGTAACAGTGTACCGCAAGGTGTCGGGGCGGTCAGAAAGGAGGCATCGCCGGAAGTCACGTGAGTTGTATTCCTCCTCGAGCTTACCGCGAGCGCGTGTAATATTTTTTTAATATTTTTGTTATTCTCCGCACCTCCACGAGCGATCCAAGCAGACAAGGTTTCCTTTATTTGTTTTTCATCGCTTAATGTTACTGTAAAGGTAGAAGAAGCGGAGTCAGTGAATAGGCCTCCTGCGCTGAAGCTTTGAACAAACTGTAGCGCCCTCATTTTGGGTAGTACAAGCTCACTTGATTGAGCCTCGCACTACTTATGGCACGTTGGTAGAGCTTTTTTAATTATGTCTGGTGCTGAAGAACAAAAAAACACTTTTGGACGCCAGAAATCGGCCAAACTCAACGCCGCAAGACAATCAAAAGTGCCAAATTTATGGCACCACCGCTAGGGTACGCGTCTCTTATCTCTGGGTGGTGACGTCAAAACACCTGTGAAGCGACGCCTTAATTTTTCTTTTTCTTTGTCATGTCTACTTTGGAACGCGTGGAACGGCAGTTGTTGGCTCACGCGCTTAGCGTCTTAGCTTTGACGGCGTTCGAATTTGTGTTGTTTCTTTGTATTTTCATCGTGATCTCGCGCTCGGCACCAGAGCTGGCACGCTTCTGCATGCGTGACAGTTTGAGACGCTAAAGTTTGTACTACCCAAAACAAGGCCTAACAAGTCCCTTTTCGCAGCACCACCTGGGGAACGCAGGAGGCCCATTGACGTGATCAACTACAATGCCTAGAAGGTTCTATGTGAGGGACTGTCCCGGTATTTCAGCAACTGAAGAAGAGATCACACAGCATGCATTTCTGAGAGGCATACATCGGCCGCATGTGCACCTAGTAAACAAGTTCTACTCATGTTCTAGACAAAATACGTACTTTGTGCTCGACGTTTACTTGTGCTTGGTACACTCACCAGTTCGTATTCTTTAGACGGCAGGCATCTCCAGCCTGGAAAGTATCCGATGATTCAACGACCTCGGTGTCTGAACCTTCAGCAATGCGTTCGGGCGTGTCGTATGCTAGCAATCCTGATTTCTGCAAGCGTTCTAAATTTTTTTTTCAAAACTTGATAGCTTGTTTTGCGCCCAGTGTAGACCTTTTTCGCATAACCTCAAACCAGCCAGTAACTGACGTACCCTCGACCTGGTGCATTTTTGGATTGCCCGCTGACACAGGGTATGCAACCGCCAAGGGTATGGGCGAAAAGGCTTAAAAACGGACGTCGTGCATGAGGTAGTTCCGAGTGCTCCTTTTTACCGTGCTGCAATTTCCGAAAATCTACGGTTGTCTGGCTACCACTGCGTGGTCGTCGGATGGATAAATAATTTAAAAAAGCATAAGAACAATAGCAGAAAGTGTGACATGAGCACAAGAAGCTGCAGCGCGAGTGTGGCGGCAATGTTATCGAGCTTCGCATTTTCCCAAAGAATCCTTATTTATGAAGTCAGTCCATTGCGAGCTTGAATCGCGAGAGATTCGTTTCAGACTCAACGTCACGTTTAAGGATCACGATCACTTCGTCTACGACAAGAGGACCGATTTTAATTCCCGGTGCAGGTGGTCCAATTAGGTTATCACTGCCAGCCCCATGGTATGTGACAGGTATGAAAAAGTCTACATGCCACCACTCAAGATGGAGCTATCAAATGCCGAGAGCTTACCTGCATAGACTACATTTAACTGCTCATATACACTTCGCTGTGGAAAGTCAATCAAAACACCCCACCGTCTTCGTCGTCGTTTTCTCGAGGAAGCAAGGTGATGGCCTGTGAGTAGCCAGCTGGATTCAACCGGACAAGCTCCAACCAAGTTATTGCAGCCCACCATAGCCAAGTCTAGCTAAGTTCCCCCCATACCCACACCGTTGCCTACCCAGATAGCTGTGCTGCCAGAACTAGCCGGTATTTCTTTTTCTAAACCGCTAGACGGCGTCGTCGGCGCCACAGTTCTCAAGATGGCGGCGCCGTTAAAGAAAAGGTCTATAGCCCTGTATCATCGGACTGACGGCATGCACTCGTACACTGGCTTGTACTCGCAACGCTTTCATCATTGACCTCCATCGCGTCGATCCACTGACTCTTCGCCCTCAAATTTTACAGCACGCAAACTAACCAACGGTGCAGGGATAAAGAGCTGAAAGGGATAAAGAGCTAAAGAGGAACTGAAACTTCATTTTCTACGATCGCTCGTACGAAGAGCAGAATAAAAAAAAAGAAAAAAAGTCTTAGGCACGGTCGCGGAGAGCACGAGGAGTGAAACTCACGTGACTTCCGTTGAACCCACTTTTAGTGACATAGGTCGATGCCTCCCTTCTGACCGCCCCGACACCTCGCGGTACACTGTTACGTCACAGTGCACGGCGGGAACTTTGAATTGGGCCTCGTATTTCTATTTTTTATAAAAAAAAAATTACGCAACTCTAGTGAAACATTTTTTTTGTAAGGTCCTGATATGCCATTTCAACGCCTAGCATAAAACTTTTTTTTTTGGCGTGTCAGGTACTCTTTAATTAAAGGGAAACGCGTTATAGCCTCAAGAATATTAAATGAATTGTATTTTTTTTTACATTCGCAGTTGATCATCATATTGTTCGGAGCCTTGGTTGTCTTCAACCCGGGACAAGTCCTCACACCTGCCGTCACGTTCAGTTGTGTGTACATCGTTTTTTTAACGGATGTCACCATGACGCTAATGGCCTGCGCCCTGCGATGCAGGAGTCAGGTAACGGTTCATCTTATACCTGTGGCTCAATTTTAGAGACGTAGGATTATGATCACGCTATAAATAATCGAGCGGGTAATTAACTCTGATTAAATAAATTAATGAATCAATCAATCAACCACACTATAAAAAATCCTGCGCGTCTACTTACCCGCAAAACACCTGAAGAGCCAATCTCTGCGATCTACGAAATCAACTCAGCGAATGATGAGGCAGAACATCCGTTTAGACCTAAAAATGAGTTCTGCGTTGTGGCATTGCGCAATGAAAGGCGCCATGCTTGCATTGCGCAATGCCACAGCGCAGACTTAATTTTGAGGTCTAAACACATGTTTAGCCTCATCATTTACTAAGCTGATTTCATAGATCGCAGAGATTGGCTCTTTGAGTGTTTTGCTGGTAAGTAGACGCGCAGTCATTTTCAAGAGAGCAAGGCGATAATTTTAAGGGAAGTCGGATATTTGGAACGACCCTGAATTTTATAGCTATGATGATGCATTTCGAATAAATATTCCTTCTGATGTGACGCCGTTGACACTTACCAAACATTTAATATTGCGTTGCTAATAAGGTATTTGTCAGTTGGGTACAACTTGCAGAGAACTCCAAGTGAAGTAATAGAAGTAAGCATATACCACATTTCGCCTTTTGGTACCCACAGCCCTTAACCTTTCGCAGATAAATTTGCGAGAAAAGTGGTGGTACTGAAGCGCCCATTCATGGGCTTTGAAACTATATTGAGTAGACATTTTTTTTTTTCATTTTGCACAAGCTTATTGAAATTAGCGGGACCCAATTATCCTCTCCCGCACGCCACTGACCAAGAACGTTTTCACCGCGTAATTTCGATGATAAAAGCGGACGTTTTGTTTGAATCTCTCCTTTGCAAATCTTAATGACGAAGTTGCGGGGATCGCATCGTTGGCGTTGTAAGCAATGCGATATCCAGGATTTGGGGATTAAACATTCGATTTGGGCTCGTGACAATCAAGGCCTTGACATGCGTTCGTGTAGTGGCTCGTGTTTTATTCGCTGCGATGACGGTAATAGCCGAACTTTAACAATGTGTGGAATTCAGCGCATGCCCTGTGCCTTGTTAACAACCGCGCATGGCTATGATAAACATTCGCGGCATATAGTCAGGTTCAGATCACGTGGCGGCTTGTACTGGCCACGAGTTAAGGGCATAGACCATTTCAAAGACGGGCTTCTGGTCGGTGCAATTTTCAGAGCTCGTGCATATATGGCGCGCGTTTCGCTCGTTTTCCGAAGGGATGACCACACGTACGCTGGACTGTGATGTTCCCACGCTGGGCTGTGATTTTTTAAACAATAAAGGGGTGTTATATACTTCTTCCGAAAATCCCTGCGCACAATACTCCGCGCTTTGAATTATGATACCTATTTGGCTACGGATGGGAACGGCATGGTTTCGGTTTCTATTGCCCCGTTGACGAAGTAGTGCGTCTCAGCATTGCATGAATATAAAGTCAGCGTTTGCTTGCATGGCACTCATTCAGCTTCGTGAGAGCCTCCGTTGAAACGCGAACCTACAGCGGCCATAAGGACCTGCCTAAACAGAAGTAGGAGTGCGACCGGCAGCGTCCCATACCTTTCTGGTGGCCCGGACACCACTCCAGGATGCGGCATGAATCTTCCGGGTCACAGGTCATTTAAGAAGCCTAGGACATTGAGATGATGCAACAGGATGATCGGCCCGGTACACTTCTCTTTCTTGCTGTGTTTACCTGCGCACAAACTCAGGTCCGTCGGGAGCCCCTTCTTCCCCTTCTTCTCCCCCCCCCCCCAAAAAAAAAAGAAAAAAAAGGAAGAAAAAAAAAAGAAAAAAAGAAAACGTTTTTAGCATTCTATCCGCGTACTCTATGGCAACAGCGGCAAGTCACATGTTCGAAAATACATGCACTGTATTTGGTCGTGACGGTATGTCGCGAATTGAGTTTGGTAAATCGAAATCGAAACTGTGACCAATGAGTTCCCAAGATGCTTTGAGCGTCACTATGCCGCTAGGATCGCTTCGATTTTGCAAGAGGCCTTCTCGAATATTTTTCTGCGACTTCCATTGCGTAAAAAATAAAACTAACGCGAGTTCCATAGGTTATGAGCGACAAAACATGATTCTAAGCAGGATTTACTAAACGTACAAAATCGTTGCATCGCCCTTTTAACAATGTTCTAGCTTATGCTTGTCCTAACTAGAGTAAGCCCTAAAAATGCCTTTCGTGTATCGTGTTTCAAAGACAAAACAAAACAAAACAACATCAACAACAACTTCGTTTCTGGTAAATGTATCAAATATATACGGAGAAGAATACACTTTAAGAGAAGCCCGTGCGCCTACTTTCCCGCACAACACTCGGAAAGCCAATCACCGCAACCTACGAAGGCAGCTCAGCGAATGACGATGCCAAAACGTACGTTTAGATTAAAAAACAAACAAAAAAAAAAAAACGCACTCTGAGTTGTGACATTAAGCAAGGCAAAACGTCACGCTTACATTGCTTAATGTTTTTTGGTGTGAACATATTTCGGCATCGTCATTCGCTGAGCTGCCTCCGTAAGATGCGGTGATTGGCTTTCCGAGTAACCGAGTGTTGTGCGGGAAAGTAGGCGCACGGTATTGTTTTAGAGTGTATATGTTTATTATGTTACAAAATAAATATCGTAAATTTGTTTTCGTCACGTCCTTTTTTAATGAATTAAACCTAAGATGTTTAGTCTTACGTCTCGTTTGTTTTGTAATAAGATTACCTTATTGCCCTCTTTATTTTTAAAGATCTCTTTGTCGGTGAGGCGGATTGTTGAATTCTGCACCGAAGAAGAAAAAGAGGACCAGAAGGTCAACTTTGAAGACAAGGCAGAAACACGAGAAGGTAAATACTTGTTGACACGCAATGTCGCGTGTGTGAACATATTAAAGGGAAACTGAAGCGGTTCTGTATTTGGGGAAAGACACCTAAATCGTCTTCATTTGACATCCAGGATCACGAATATCGAGATTATTTTTCGATTTTGTGCGCGGAGACTGCATAAATTAATAATTAAAGTACCGCTGAAGCCGCTCCTTCCCGGGGCGTGACGTCCTTTTAGGAGTTTTCAGAATCTCTGCTCTCGCGCATCTTCAGCGCCTGTCAAGCTATGCAGGCGGACTTTTGCTATTTTCAAAAAGGTTAGAAAGAGACGTCACTGCTGGTGTCAGTTAGGGGGGATCTTTGGCCGAGTGGTCTAGACCAGAGCCTTGTATAGAGAGAGTTTGGTCAATGGGAGGCGCGGGCAGGGCTGGGCGTGCACCAGACGCAGAAAGAGGGGTTGACATACTCTCTTGGCCAACCGGAAGCCGAAAAGAATCCCCTAGCGCCGGCTAGCGAGAAACCGTTTTAATCGGTTTAATAAGCGCGTAAGATTTACATGTATTTACCCTTCATGGTTGAAAATGGGGTACACGTGATGTTTCGATCATGGTCATGCAGAACCATGTAAGAAATGAATGAGCCGCTGAACTGTGTCTTGCTCGGACAGAGTGTGACCGCTCGGACGGCAGATTCCTGGCCCTCGGTGCCTGGCGTGCGGATTATGTCGATCGTACCTCTATACTCCGTGCCACGTTACGTGCAGTATAGGCGAAGGCGACGCCAGGCGAGGGGAGAAAGAGCAAACACTAGGAAGGTTGGGGAGGTGGAGAGAATCCTCCTCTCCTCTCTAACGTGACTAATGCTCTCTCTTTCCCCCCTCACCCTCCCTTGCCCTCCTCTTACCTCCTGCCTTTCTACTCTCTTAAAAATGACTGCATGTCTACTTACCCGCAAAACATTCGATGAGCCAATCTCCGCGATCTACGAAATCAGTTCAGCGCATGATGAGGCAGAACATCTGTTAAGACCTCAAAATGAAGTCTGCGCTGTGGCATTACGCAATGCAAGCATGACGTTTTGCATTGCGTAATGCCACAGCGCAGACTTCCTTTTGAGGTCTAAACGGATGTTCCGCCTCATCATTCGCTGAGCTGATTTCGTAGATCGCAGAGATTGGCTCTTTGAGTGTTTTGCGGGTAAGTGGACGCGCAGGCATTTTTTAGAGTGTAGTGCTCGCCGTTTTTTCTCTTCGCCTGGCGTTGCCTTCGCATGCACACTTTAAAAAAAGCCCGTGCGTCTGCTTTCCCGCACAACACTCGAAGAGCCAATCACAGCAACCTATGGAGGCAGCTCAGCGAATGACAATGCCGAAACATATGTTTAGACCAAAAAACGCAGTCTGAGTTGTGACATTAAGCAATGCAAGCGTGACGTTTTGCATTGCTTAATGTCACAACTCAGACTGCGTTTTTTGGTCTAAACATATGTTTCGGCATTGTCATTCGCTGAGCTGCCTCCGTAAGTTGCGGTGATTGGCTCTCCGAGTGTTGTGCGTGAAAGTAGACGCACAAACGTTTTTTAGAGTTTACTGCACACACGGAGTATAGTCGCACTCTTCCATGATTTTGGATGACCATGATTGAAACATCACGTGTACCATGTCTTTAATCAGCGAGAGCTATTCCGACGCACTTATTAAGTTTGTTTCTCGCGATCACAGCCAGGGTATTATTTCCGAATTCTGGTTGGCCACATTTGAATTTGCGAAGACGCCCTGGAAAACGCCCAGCCCGCTTTCGGCCAATGGCGCCTCCTCATTTGTCTCCTATACTTCCCAATGAATGGCCAAACTCTCTACGGCTCTGGTCTAGAGCACACCAGCTTAGAACACGTGTAGCGAAAGCTCGCGCTGCAGAACCAAGGATCCTGGGTTCAATCCCGCCCCTGCCCGTTTCAATCTGGATGAGCATCGTACCGGCGTGCGGTCGTGTATCACTACTGCGTGATGCACGTTAAAGACCCCAGGCTAGCGATTGTACTGCACTGGCTAAATTTCTCACCTACAGCTGGGAGACTCGTCGCCCGTTGAGGCAGACCAAGTTGGGGGCTGTAGAAACATACATACAGCCATAGACTCCTCTATACTCACAAAGCCTGGCAGTTCGACGACGGAGCCATTGAGCGCCCGGTCGCAGATTTGGAGCGCGAGGTTCTGGTAGCAGAGAGCATTTCTGGTATTCAGCGCACAGCTTTTGCAGCGGCGAGGACCCGAAACATGGTTTTCAAACCCGACAAGAAAAGAAGCGGTAGCGGGAAGAACGCGAGGAGCACGAGCGGACATTCCGTCGCTCGGGACAAGTGTGTTTTGTCGCCTCGCCGCAGCGGGGCGCCCGTTACATGCCTCTCCTCTTATCCGTTGTTTGCCGCTCTACCTTTTCACTTTCGGCGGCCGCGTCTCGTGGCAATCTGCCAGGATTTGTCAGTATTAGCGATGTGCGCGGCCAAAAGCGTCGCTGCGGTCAGCTTTCCACGATTGGCCAGACCATGGGCATATGAGCACTGTCAGATTGTCAACTTAGACGGTGTTAGTTTCTGATTGCGATGGCTCCTAGCTTCTACTGTGCTTTTTAAACACACCATCGAACTCGTCGTCGCACCCGATGGTAATTAGCCAGAATAACAACTGGTGACGTCACGGCGAGGCAAATCCCAGTCGTGACGTCACGGAGGGAAACCATAAGAGGGCGCCACCGAAACATCTCGGCGCTAATAGAGGAGACTATGACACAACCCAATTTATTTTTACTGGTGTCAGTTCGGAAAAATATACCTGGCAAGCTTGCAATTGCACGCGCTGCCCACACGAGCGACAAGCGCTTGGCGGCCCAAACGCACTGGTCGAAGGTATTTCGTGTTTTCTCGCGTTTAGTTACATCTTCGGAGAAAACGAACGTGATGTTCAGATTTACGGGATAAAAATACGCCAGGATTCACCTCTAACTCGTTTTTTTTTTTCAAGAAGTGTTTCAGCTTTCCTTTAAAGTTTGTGAAATTACATAATGAAGTATACAGAGTTTCCTTTAAAAGCAGTGAGTCAATTGACCAATTCATGTTTCATCATGCTCCATGCAGAATGTAAAACAAGTACACGCTAAAAAAATGTGGTGATACTTGCTTTTTTTATGTTGCACATGGCGAACTAATGACGTTTCGAGCACATCATGTTCTCTTTGCGATACTGAGCTGCGCTTCATTTCAATTTAAGTCCAGACGCAGCCGGCACTATGAGCTAATTGGACCAATCAAATAGGGTCAGAAGCGGAAGTCACTGGGTCTTTTCTGTGTACGATAGCGAGGATAGAACACGTTCAGAAACATGCCGAACATTATGATAATGCGCATTTTACACTGTGCAATTGGTCTCATCAGCTCGTAGCGTTGGCTGTGTTTGGGCTTAAAGGGGCCATGAAACGAATTTGGGGCTGGGATAAATGATTTTAAATTGGGACTTTACTAATCACATATCGTTTAGTTGGCCAAAAGAAAGAGGGTAGAAAGTCCACAGCCAGCTTTTCGGTACGAACATTTGAAAATATAGCGGACTATTTTGTACCTTCTTTCTTTCGAAAGCTCTCCGCCTTTTCACTTTGATACATCCGCGGTTCCCAAAGCGCGTCAGCGGTGCCAAACTGACGTCAGCCGAGCCCAGCTCACGCATTGGACACGAGAGCTGCGTCACTCGGACGTATGCGCTCGTCAATAATCAGTCCGTAGACGAATATTCGGATTCGTGTTCGTGGCCAATGAGTGCCCTGACGGAACTTATCGTCACTGGGGAATGACAAGTTCTATGGTGTGCATAAACAGCACGGTGGAAGCTAGGAGTCATCGCACCGGTGCCGAAGAATGTCACGGCGGCGTGATTTCACAATTTGCATTTGAGTTGAGGATTAAAGCTAAGGAAGAAGAAGTAGGAAAATCGTTTCATGACCCCTTTAAGGTGAATCGAAGTATTTTGAAACAAATATTGGTTTACATTTTTGCGTTAAAATTGCTCTTTCCTTGTTTATAGGCTTTGATTATTGTTTGGTATCTTTACGTTTGTTTTCTTTTTTTTTAACTTAGGAATATAATTACTGCCCTATCAAGACCATAAACTCTTAGTTGACACGAATAAAATCAATCGATCAAACAATCACTCAATCAATACTAAACGAATAAATCAATTACTCAATCAATGTTAATTTTAGTTTCCAGGAACAACCTATTGTTATTTATACTGGCATACGTGAAAACCTACTACTACTTCTACTACTACCTCTACAACTAATAACAATGATAATAATAATAATAGTATTAATAGTAATAAAATAACAGTAAGAGTAGTAACAATGAAACAGTTATCGAAAGCTTGACTAGTCGCTTTGATTTGTCTACGCGATCGAGTCTACATTTTCGTGAAAAGGTTGACACGATGCCTTTCTCCCAGTTTGCTCCTTGGCCATTGAAGCATGCCTTCTTTCTAATACTCTTCTCATTAGCCCATTTTCGCCAAGGAGAGGTGACTCTTTCGAACAGTTCTTTTACCTGGAACAAGAACACGACTGACAAAACCGGCGCCGGACTGGACAATGTCAGCCTCCACGTGAAGCCCGGCTCACTGGTGGGCGTGGTAGGGTTCGTGGGCAGCGGCAAGTCTTCCCTGCTCTCCGCTATCCTGGGAGACATGCACCTGTTGGAGGGCACCGTCAAGTGCACCGTGCGTTACCCCACTCCTGAAACTAGATGACGTTTAACAATTACGGGATTTGTCCTTCCAAAGAAAAAAAAAAAAAGCCGAGAATGTAAAACCTTCGACCCTAATGCCACTGTCCCACTAGAGCAACAGACGGAAACGACAGACACCGGCATGCTGCACGTGTTTGATGATTGTCGATGTCGATTGTTTTTGTTTGTCTCCATTATGGGACTCGGGCATAACGGACCACATATGTGGGATGAGCTTGGCTTTGTTGATTTTATAGTTTTGTCGCCACCTTGATTTAGCTGACTCGTTCGCATAGCAGGCGTTTTGACTGCTTCCTTTTCAACTGTCCCGCCTTTTTGACTTTACCGCTTTGTTGGTGTTACCACCCTCTTGGCTTTAATACCTTTTTGAACTTGTCGCCTTTCTTTGTCACCTTTTTGGCTTTGCTGTCTTCTTCGGTTCGCTGTCCCCTTGGCATGGCTTTGTTAGCGCCTTGACATCGCCGCCTTCTTGGCTTTCCCACCCTCTTGTATTTTCCCCCTTCTGAGCTTTTCCATCTCCTGGAACTTGCCATCTTCTTAACTTTGTTCGCCTTTCTCTTTTGTCACCATTTTTCGTCACATCCTTTGCCAAGTTCTTTGACTCCCCATTAGCTGGGCCGCGTTTTTCGCTTTGCCATAATTTTGGCTTTGTCACTTGCCTTAAATTTGAAAACAGGAACTTTCGGCCGCACTGTGTTACCTCTTGCTAGTGCTCCACGACACAGATAGGCAATTAGGCGGCATTAGCATTGCTGGTCACCGTTCTTCCGGCAAAGACGGGGAGATGACGAAGTATTTCCTTCTTGCTCTTATTCTTGTAATAATGCTTTCAAGCGCACCCATGAGATATTATCGACCACGTTCTGGCTACGAAGCGTCGGCGTGATATTATTAATATATTCAACGAATGTACCACTGAGTCCTTGTCTTACCTTGATATTTACGCTATACTTGAAAATCAGTTCAAATACGTGCATAAATAAATAAATTAATAAATATTCTGTTTCAGGGCCGCGTAGCCTATGTGCCTCAAATCGCCAACGTCCACAACATGAGTGTCCAGTCCAACATCCTTTACGGAAAGCCCATGCATGGTGAAGACTATGGCCGCGTGCTTGGCGCTTGCCAACTTCACGAGGACATAAACACATTTCCAGCCGGGGATCTTACCGAAGTGGGAGAGAAGGTCCGTACTCTAAACACTTCTCACGTGAATGTCACACTGGGTCAATATATGCACTCGCAGTTATTAGACGACGTTAGACAACACAATTGAAGTGGAAGATGAAGGGAGAAAGAGAACGCCATTGGAGCAACCTCGAAAAACAGTCCTAACTTTAGGCCTAGCCAACATCTCCTACATAGCAAGGCCGTAGTGCTGGATTTATGACGTCACCTAAAAGAGGCTAACGTGGGACAGATCGGGTATGACTGCGGCGTCAGCGTTTGGCTTAGACTCGTATTCTCATCGCTTCGACATGAGTTGCAGCCGAACCCGGCCGCAGCAGTCCTGTCCAAGCAGTGCTCCCCGTTTAACTCTTTTAGGTGACGTCAAAAGTTCAACACTACGGTCTTGCTCTCTAGGAGATGATGGCCTATCTAGGGGGGGGGGGGGGTGTTATACAGCGTGTACACTAATGCGTTTAGACGGTTTAAAAAGATCGGTTTCTCAACGGCACGGCACTCGGAGTCTGCTCCTCACGTGGCTGAATTCGGCGAATAGCGGCGCGGCGGCACGTGGAAAATAGACGCGCAACTCTGGCTCCCGTAGGGAGACTATACAGGAACTCTAATAGAGAGGTGCGGCTAGATAATGGAAGTTTGGGGTTAAAATATCAGCGGACGAACTTCTCACGTTGAAAAGAAAAAAAGAAATAAAAAAATAACTGTTTTGGACAGACGGCCGCATACGCAAACGGTGTGTAAAGTCTGCGAAATGCTGCCAAGAGATGCTGGAAGCGACGAGGGAAGTGCCGGCGCCGAGCTTAGCAGACGATCTTCCCCAAGTTTTCACTACGCTTCATGCATCGCGTCGCGTGTCTCTGTAATTCCCAAAGCGCAATCATTTGCTTAAAAAAGAAGTTTAATCAAATTTCTCAGCTCCTCTCCCCCCCCCCCCCCCCCACACACACACACACACACACAAATTTCTTGTACGGAGATGATGACACGGGGCCGCATCTTCTTTAGAAAGCCTAGATTAAATATAGGGTTCATCTCAAATCATGACGTGTATTTGCAATTTAATGGCGGACGCCCCCTGCGCAGATTGCTCGCAAGTGCGCATGCGCTGAGTTATCGCGTGTGGAGGAGGGAAGCAGGCGGAAAGGCGAAGATGTTTGCAGAAGATCAACGCTTTCGGCACCTTCTCGCAGCTCGTAATTGCAAACTCAGCTCATAAACCACGTGACCACGATCGAGTAGTTGGAAATAGTCTGTAAATGCCCATCCAGACAAAGTACTTCAGAAATCGTGAGGCGACACGACTGCGACATAAGTCGTGCGGCGGTCCGCTTCCGTCCGTTTCCTTTGCGCCGGGGGAGAAACTTCCCTCCGTCAAATTTCGCCCGTGTCTTCCACGGGGGCCTTGAGCATGCTCATCACGTGGGTCCGGACAGCCACTCGCACGCTCTGTTGGCTGTCGGTCAATCGCTCAAGGCCTTCGCCGCTCTTCAAGCCCCGAAAACGGGAAAGGGAAGGGCTGTGTGCGAAATCTTACCCAAATATATATGAGCTACTCCGGGGGTTCTGTCACGTGATAATGCAGATAGAGTGACGCTGTACGCGGCTAGGTTTCTGAACGCAAAGGTACATAACCCTTACTCCGGAGTAAGACAGAGTAACTTTTTGGAACAGGGCCAGGGATACAATGACCCGGCAGAACAGATGGACAGCATTTGCAGGTGGCGTGTGACGTCAAGTCTGACGAGCAGCGAAGTCACCGAAAAGCGGAGGTAGAGAGAAGAAAAATCGTGATGTTTGCTCGGAGGTGTTCAAACGGGTATCCGACTGCCGGACTGCCGGACACTTCCGACTTCCATGATTTCTGAAGGAGTCGTGTCGCCACACGATTTCTGAAGTGTCCTGTTTGGACAGGCCTTAATACGGGCTTTCTAATACTCTCGTATATCACGGTGCGCCATCTGTTGGCAGCACGTAGTACAAGTCGGCGGGCACCGTCTGCGAATGCCGCCATAAAATGCGCAATACAGGCTCCTTTTTCTTAAAGAGGTAAGTTTATCCGTTGATATTTTCACACGAAACATCCACCCCCTGGCCGCACCTATGTAGCAAATAGCAGAGCGATAAGTTGAGAAACCATTTTTTTTGCAAGCTGTTTAATGTTGCTTCGAAGCATTCGTGCACATATACGATATAATGGATGCGTTTATTTTCTGAGAACAACTGTTTCTCTGAAGGCTTAGTGTAAAAGATTAGTCTGGATAATATTATGAGCTGTGGAACTTGGGATACATCGAATGAGTTCTTTTAGTGATCGAATAATTGTAATCACCATATTTTGGGAAACGAAAGCCATAAATGTACAAAGAGCAGCGACTTAGGTACACATGAAGACTTCATCATCTTGACTGTGTCGTTCCTTTCACAGGGTGAGACGTTGAGCGGCGGGCAGAAGCAGAGGATCAGCTTGGCGCGGGCCGTTTATAGCCAGGCGGACATTTACCTTCTTGACGATCCTCTCAGTGCTCTGGACTCAGTCGTTTCAAGAAAAGTATTCAACGGGGTGATCGGCAAAGACGGCATTCTCAAAGGAAAGGTATCATCGAGTTTATTGGGTTGCCTTTTCCATTATAAAACACTCTACTGAAACGAGACATAGATTCAATTCAGTCACTAGATGTAAAGAGGAGTAACTAGACGCTACTTCAAGAAGTACCAGCTGCATCTACTATTGCATTACAATGCCTGGTGAATATTTCGGTTTGTCGTCCTATTTTGAAAGCAACATGCGCCGCTGCCACAGAAACAAAAACATAAAAAAACACTATGCACGTGCAGACCTTACAAAGCGACTGTTGCACAGCTGTGACGACTGACCAAGCAGCAGAGTCGTGCTGTATATAGGAAATGGCCTCCCAACGCACCTGAATCTATACTTCGTTCCACCCTGTTAGAGAGCACAGACGACGCTACACTCTAGAAAAAAGTGTGAGTTCACTTTTTTGCAGAGAACGCAGACTGCGAATCATGGCAAGGTATAGAAGGAGTTCAGCGAATGATAAAACTAAGATTACGATTAGACCTGAAAAGCGCGTTGTGGGCGGGAACAATGTGCAAATCAAATGGCATGCTAAATGTTTTTAGTCGAATCCTATTTTGAGCCGCGTCATTCTGTGATCCTTCTATTATTCGTTAAGCGTTAAAAGCTTAAGGTCACTGCGTTGGTCGTCTTTTCATTGTACGTGTTACTGCAGACTATAGTCTAATCAAGCGCTTGAGAAAAATGGATTGGTTGCGCATGATCGGATCAAGACTGCGCGGGGAACTAACGTTCTTGGTCTGCACGTATGCTTTTTTTTTCGTTTTCTGTGTATTCTCCACAACCATCAGCTCGTCAAGTTTAAAGCAGAGAAGGCATGGAGTCAATCAGCGCTATTGACGAAGCGCGCGTGAAGCGAATAAAAGCAATTGAAGAAATGTCTAGTTTCAAAATGCAATATGTACTGGGGACAAGCAGCATCGTTTCGTTTGACCATGCTGTTTTTGCGCTGGGCGAGCTGCGCTGATCGCAGCGATTATACCACCACGTCCTGTGATGGAAAGTAGAGGAGCAGGCATAGAATGTTTCCGCTTCTTAAGGTCACTGACAGCTTAAAGGGCAACTTTGCTCAATTCCGAAAATTTCGGGCTGAGTGACTTCAGAGTAAAGAGCACTAATAAAAGGCAGTACGTCAATTGCTTCGCGAGAAATGGTATATAATTCGTTAAACTTTAACGTTAAACATGAGCAGAAATCGGAACCGAAAATTCAGCTCTGTCGGGCAGCATTGGCCTGGGGCCGCCAAAAACATGAATATAACGTTGTACGTCATGTCACGTGACCGTCTACGCAACGACGGGCGGGATCGGGGTCTGGGAGGGCCACCGTTGATGCAGGCGGGCGTGTGCCAGGCGCACGGCCAGGCGGAAGTGCCGTCTGCACCGCAGTCTTCACCACGTTTTTGGTGTCTACGATATGCGGCGACGTCCGCACGACTGCGGCATCAGTCCGAGCACGTCGTGTGAACAAAACTCTGAGGGACAATAATAAAACGGTGAGATGACGACGGCGGTTGTGGTGACGCGGTAGAAGAAGAGCGTTGCATAGGCACGTATACGCCCATCACGTGGACACCGCTGAGCACCGAGAGGAAGCGTTGCTCACGTCACCCGTTACGCTTGTCCGGAAAAGTAAAAGCAAACAAAAAGGGGCAATGTTGATGACGTTTAGCTCAATGTTGGCTACGCCAACGCCGTAGCCTCGGCTACGCTGTTGGTTGCACCTCAATTCGCCCGCTAGAGTCGGCCGATTTCGGCAACTTGGCGCGTTGCAAAGTTTGTCGGACCGTTTAAGAAACATTTAAGCAGAACTACGTCGTAATGTTTGACGCGTGGTCTTCCTAGATGATACTGATGAGAACTGCATATTTTTTTTTTTTTAAAAAGCAAAAATAAAGCGGAGTTGCCATTTAAGAAAAGCAGGACGAGGCTTATTATATAGTGTCTACGCTTCTTGTATGCTGATTTGTTGTTCGGCGTCCCTCGTGGCACAATCTTATTGGCTTCGGAAGTGATAATGAGATGACTCACCAAGCCGTGTACGTTTCTCAGGACGTCGGTAACAATAATAGGTCTCCTTCCAAACTATTTTTGCACGCGAAAGTTCCGGTTTGGCCCTTCGTCGCTGTAATTATTTTTTGTGGTGCAGACGCGCATCATGGCGTGCAACCAGGGATCGTTCCTGGATCAGATGGACACGCTGGTGTTGGTTCACGACAGACGCGTCGTCGTTCACGACTCTCTCGAGGACCTGCTGAACGATCCAGGAGCGCCGGAAACACTTCGTCAGGGGGCCGTCTCGAATGCCACTGAAAACAACAACAACGAGTACCGGTGAGTTTTTGTTTTTTGCCATCTTCACCAAGTCGTTGATCTGCGACTGATCTATCATACTCTGTCTTGTTATAAGTCTGACCGCAGCTGACGTCATGATCTGATGAAGCGAACCAAGCGGCGCAAAAATGGCGTCGTCACTGTGCGAAGGAGCGCAAGTTCGTCTGCTTCTTTTGCAGGGGTTGGGGCGACGTCAGAACGCCGAGCTCTGATAGGCTTTGATTGAAGATAGTGGGTAGACATCAAGGCAGCTTGCTTTGAGGTCTACCCACTATCCTTCCACTCAGTGCCAATCAGAGCTGCTCCCGAAAATTATGCTATGAAGTAACTTTGCGATTATGGTGCTTCACAACTTAACTTCGGTCAATAAAAACGAAACATCGATAATCATGGTTAAGGAAACACGTTTCCTTTTGCTTCTATTTATGGAGATGATGTATTTTGGGCACGTATTTCTTTGGTTTAGTTTGTTTCTAGTCTACTCTCTTGTTAGTTTAATGTCACTGGGACACTCCTTATTAAGATTGAAAAGACGCAAGCGTCCAAACTGACATTAATGAAAGAACCAGAGACTCACAATCATGGAAGGAGCGATTACCCGAGAGTATTGTTTTATGTATGGTCCTCAGTTTTTTTTTTCTTACAAGAAGCTCACCAGGATCTGTGAACCTTTTCCTTGCAAGTAGTTGATTAAACCTAATGATACCGAAAAAGCCTTTCTGCGGATTTTAAATAATGTTGCTATAATATTTCAGCGGCCGCGACACTGAGCTGAGCGGAGAGGGTATGAATGGACGAGTGACTGTTGACGAAGACACCGAATCTACCAAGGTACTGTTCCACCGCAACGCAAAATACCTCGCCAAGTAAAATCTATGAAGGGAGCAAAATTACTACATTATCTACGAAAATTAAACCTAAAATACTTAGAAAAAGCGAAAGTATGCAGGCGAGCTGGTTAGGAAACGACATAATCTAAACACTGAGACAAGAAGAAAAAAAAAATGACAATAAAGGACAAGAATATTTTTGATCGTCTTGTTCGTTATTGTATTTTTCCACGTCTCAGTGTTTAGATTATGATAAAAAAATATGTTCAATACATGCAAACTCTTTCAAAGCACAGAGCAATGAATGCAAAATGATTGAAAAATAATGTACAAACATTGCGGTACGAAACAACGACCTCAACAACGGCGTTTTTGTTTTCCTACCTAAGTGAAAACTTTACAAATGCGGTGAAATTGTGTCAAGTTAGTAGAATTATGCTTTTGGTCGGTATACAGTTAGACCAAAATATGCAATCCGCGCAGGGACAATCAGCACGACGTTTGACTCACTCATTGTCCTTGCGGACATTGCATTTTTTTCAGATCTAGACGCATTTTGGAGATTGTGTTTGGATATTTGTGTTTGTCCTTTGTCCCTCTTGTTCCCCTTCTCCAGGGATTATTTTCGTCATTCATGTCCAGCTCGCTTGCACCCTTACCTTTAATTGCATTATAAGCATTTTAAGTTTCGTCATTCGCTGGAATCCTTTAGTCATACGCCGTGGTCTCCGTGTTCTACTGAAAAATAAACTCGCAGATTTTTTTTATAATTGTACAAAGTACCTATTGCACATATACTCAGGGTGCCTGGCAGCTGTTGTGTTCTATGACGAAACTGGCCGGTCCTTGCCTTGTCATCGGCTTGCTCGCCTTCGTGGCGAGCGCGGTGGCTCTCGGATGGCAACTGAACTGGATGAAAACATGGACCAGCGCGGCAAGTGGCATCGCATCAGCCGAGCCTTTAGGGGCGACTTGGATGTGGGGTCTCCTCGCACTCTGTGTCTCCGACGGTACGTGTCTTTTTTTCTTGTTTGGCGCATAGGAACATTGTATACGCCAAATAGTTGTAAGGTTGTTATCATGGACCTCGATGGGAACCCTTGGGGTGTCTACCGTCGGGAACCGGCAAACCGTGGAACGATGCTGGTTGCTGGGGGGCTGGCTGTAGGTGGCGAGGACTCGGGAGAGGGACGACCAAAAAGCTTAGCGTTCGATTAATAAGACAAAACTTTACTTGAGATTCCCAAGGTACACAATACAATCGAACGACTGGGAATAACTGGCCTCACAGGCTTACGAGTGCGAGACTCGGGGTCAAGTGTCCTATCGCGTACGGTGAGGACGGTGGCTAAGTGGCCGGCGATCCGCGGTAGGAGAACAGTATAGGGGCTCGCAAGCCCGTTCAAAGTCGAGGCCAGTGGCGTCACAAGGGGAGAGGGGGGGGGGGGGGGGGGGGCGGACCGCCCCGGGTGCAGCGCTCAGGGGGGTGTCGCGGCGGGCCACGAGAGCGGAGGGGGGGTGGAAGAGTCGCGGCGGGCCACGCGAGAACGGGGGGGGGGGGGGGGGGTGTTGCGACGGGCTACCGCCCCGGGTGCCGTTGACCCTCGTGACGCCACTGGTCGAGGCTCGCCCGCTCGGGCAGAGGTTAAGACACTACGCTAGAACCTGTCCCGTCCAATGAGGCTTTAGTCCGAATCCCAAAGGGTACAGGCCCCGACACACTCTCGACCAATCGAACGAGAGGTCATTGTTGTTACCGAGGGCAGTATTAAGATCTGGCCCTGCAGTTGAGAGTCTAAACACCGAGACACCGGCTTTGATATGTTTATGTTCCGGCGAAGATATACTCATCTCGGTTTCGGCGAGAATCGTCGAAACGTGCCTCACCAGAAAACGTCCTCTCACCACGGAGCGCGGGCGGGAGCCTGAGCAAGTAAACGAAAGGCGCGCCAGACACATTTGGGCGTCCATGGAAGCCGTTTCGCGGAGAATCCCACGATGCTGAGTACACGCCGGCGCGAATATACCAGTTGCGCCCGGTGCCTCTTTAGCCAGTGTCACAAACCACTGGAACCTGACCCGAGGTTTTCGACGAGGTCGTTCGAGCTCGAGACGCGGCCCAGTTTACGAAATGACGAGCCATCCGTTGACAGCAGCACTCCGGGGCCCCAAGTTCCTGCGTAGAGTTGTGTGTATGGATGCTTCTGACCCCGGGTGAGAGGCAACACCCGCCGGCAATGACCCGCTGTGGGGGATGTACAACTCCGCTCGTGGTTGAAGGAACAAGGTGAGACACGTGCAAGCGCTCCAACAAAACGGATGACAGCGCATCAGCGCAACACGCCGACAAACAAAAAAAAAAAACAAAAAAGGCCACGTGACCCCGGGGGGAGGGGGTCACGTGACCACTCCCCCTGAGATCACGTGACCCCCAGGTCACGTGATCTCGGGGGGGGGGGGGGTCACGTGATTCCCTCCCCCGAGGTCACGTGACCGCGCGGTGCATTATGGGACATTTCCCATAATGCACCGCGGGGTTACGCCGACGCCGACGCCGACGGCGACGCCGCTCAAGCCGGAAACGGGCGCCTAAGAGCTGCGCTCTAAAAAAAAACGCCGTCTCGGCAGCACGGGAAATCGCGCCCGCCTCAACAGGCCTTGTTAGTCGGTAAACTACACACACTGAGATGTTTTACACCCCTAAGGGCGTTGAACGTTTGTTCCAGAGATTTACACCCAAGGCCATGCTCCGGGTGCGAAGAGTGTGCTCCTTCAGCAGTCTCATTCGAGTGATGCATCCATTTTAATCGTAAAATAGGGTGCTGTTTGCACGAAACACTCTTCATCATTTGAAGTGTTTGAAGAGGCTGTGGAAATGTGTTCTACAGTAAATTGAGGCGAACACCCTCTTTGAAGGGGGCGGGCCCTTCAAAAGCAACTTCAGTGGAGGTTGTTTTTGTCGACTAATGTTCTCTTGTACCAATTGTTTTTAAAGCGCAGCTCTTAGGCGCCCGTTTCCGGCATGGGCGGCGTAACCGCGGCGACGTTTCGGCATGGTGACATTTCGGCACAGTGCCGAAATGTCCTCGCGGGGTCACGTGACCTCAGGGGGGTCCTGAGGGGGGTCACATGACCCCTCAGGGGTCACGTGACCCCCTGAGGTCACGTGACTTCGGTGACGTCCCGTGACCGCCCCTGAGGCCACGTGACCCCCGTGAGGTCACGTGACCCCTGTGAGGTCACAAGGGTCACGCGACGTCACGAGGGTCACGTGACCTCACGGTTACTCCGACGGCGACGCCGCTCGGAGGGAGGAGTAGCAGGCAGGATGAGGAGGTGAGGAGGAGGGAGGAGGGGTATACCCTCCCCTCAGTTCCCTTCCCTCCTCCTGCTCAAGAGCTGCGCTCTAATTCGGCGTTACAGGGAGTTTTAAACGGCTTTCATTTTTTACTTGAGGATATATTCCTTTGAGTTAAATATGTAGAGATTTAGGTGTTAAATTAAAAAAGAAAAAACAGAAATACACCTGTAACCGTCGTAAATGCGAAGACGGTCAACTGAGAATGAATGTCTTTGAACTGTCGAATATACATGGTGCTTTTTTTTGCTTAATTTCACAGATTTGTTAAAAAAAGCCGTGAAAGCTACACTAATGTGAATCGAGCAGGTTGCTTCTACGGCATTGGGGACATAAAAGAGACGGTGAACGATAAATCGGTTAAATAATTATGGTAATTATCTGGTATGGTAATTAACTGTAAAGTAGTTAAAATAAACATGTTTTATTTAAAAACTTGCTGAGGGTCATCTAAAACCACCAAATTAATCGATATTAGAAATAC